>JACJUY010004625.1:49781-69142 GCA_014220935.1 Platorchestia sp. MABIK | reverse complement strand
TAAAATCCAATGTATCGACGTTTCATGTTTGTACTTTATTGGAAATAAATGTTTTTTATTTCTTTCTTTCTTTCTAAATGTTTATTTATAGCAAGCATAATTTGAAAAACTCCGACAATTCATTTATTAGTTTTTGGTATAAGAACCTTATTTTAATTATTATATCCTGATAAGAACATTTAATAATATTCATTATCAGTTTTTGTTGATAATATCGCCAAATGTTTCTTGATGTTTTTCTTAGAATGAGCCTTGTTTGATTAAAAATAAGAGAGTGAACGCTTACAGGGTGAAAGCAGGAATGTGCAGTATGCGTTACAATGAACGCATTGTACACGAAGCTGAAAAGTCAGCACTCTTTTGAAACAAGTTTTAGGGATGTGGAAGAGCTCTTGAAAAGTTCATGGAACTCAAGCTGTGCAGATGCATTGATGTCTTCGACGAGTACATGTCTCTTACGATTCAAGTCGGTTCTGTTCGGAGAGAAGAGTGGGCCAGACTACTTTTTACTCACGGTGTCGACGTTATTTAATTAATGAATGGTAGGTAGTTGATGGAAGCACAAGTGTCACCCCTCACCTGCTCATAATGGATCATTCTCTTGATGCCTTATCATAACTGAACAAAACCTTCAATGGGTGCAAGCCATAACGAATTTCTTGGATGGGCTTTGTTTAGCAGTCCAGCTACTGCCCATTACTTTGAACGCTCCTCAATGTGATCCAACTATCGCATCTATAGGACTTAGTGCTTCCAGTTGGAAAATGTGTGGTTTAGAGCTGAAGTAAGATAAGTTGAAATGAAATAGTTTCTTGCTTTATTACGGACCATACTTTTTCAGTTCACTGCTGTCCTGTTTTCCGAGACCTACTACTTTCTTCCTCAACTTTTATTTTTTTCGTAACCTTCCTTCTCAACTTACTGTTTCTTTGGACAGGGATCATGTGCGGGAACACACCTTGTGTATAGATTTCGCATTCCCTTTTAACTCTATACTTAATGGCGCCTTCGTCTTTCCTCTCTTTGAACATCTTTGTTGTGATAAGGGAGGTTGAAACTACCTTAAATTATATGGTTCTACCGTTGTTTTATAAGATCTACTTCCCATCTCCGGTAATAATCTTGTCTAGCAAAGGTGTGCGTAGTTGACGAGAAAGCAATGAGACTCTGCAATCTACACCTTTGTGGGTCGCTTAATCCTCGCATAATCATATAATCACATAATCCAAACCATTAATGGTTTGTGAGAGATTGATCATTTTGTATCGTGTTGTCCTCATTTCCAAATTTTTGACAACTCAATAAGGCTTTTCATTTAAAAAAATACAGACATTAACTCACATTAAATCATGAACATCAGCTCAATTTTCATGTTGGTGATGGTGGTTGGATTCTCCGCAACAACAGTCAGCAGTTCCTCAGGAGCGTGCCTCTCAAAGCTTTTCTCCTTTGTTCCGTCCCTGAGATTGAATTTCTCTATTTTGGACCGAGGAAACCATCTTATACACGAGTATCAATTCGCTCATTACATCTTTCCACATGCTTTAATGAGTGAATTTTTTTGCTGAATTTGCTGTATCCTTTATTTGAAAATTTTAGCAAAAGACTCGTCTTTTTTGTTCTTCAGTTGTACTACACAATTGAAATCTATAGTATTAAGATTATTGTAGAATCTGACGGGAAAAATTCAGTTTTTAGGAACGTACGAAAACACATTTTAACAGACAAATTTGTTGAAGTGGCACAGTGGTTAAGGGATCGGCCTTGTATGTTGGAGACGAGGGTTCGTATCCCGGCGCTGGCGCGGCGATTTTCCCCTTTGGGTATAAGGGAAAGCTCAAGCATAATACCCCACTCAACCCAGGTGTCGGAAATGGGTACCGGCTTTACGGGGGAACCGTCATGGTGTCCTATATATAGTGTTAGTTATAAGACATTTGAAAAACCAATGCTTAAGATCATATGTATCAGGCTCGATTGGAAATAAAGCATCCTAAGATGCCGATATTTGTTTATTTGTTTATTTGTTTTGAGTTACGCATCGAAGTTGTTTTTAAAAACGTTCAGAACTTTCACACAACCTGATATATGAGGGACTAACATTGAATTCTCAAATACCTTGAAATTAACGCCAGAACGCAAACACTTGGATTGAATGAGATATTGTGAGTAGCTTCCGATCCCACCCAAAGAACACCGTCCGAGGATTCGAATCGAACATTTGGCATACTATTCGGAAGATTGGAAATTATCTTCATGCATAAAATGAATAGTCTCAAATACATTAATAAAGTTATTCATAATTGTAGGCGTTTACAAAACACTCGTTGAGTTTCTAGGCTGTTTACGCATACACATTGGTAGCCCAATTACGGTTGTTCACAGACGTTGAGTTGCGAAGAATAAAATTGACAATCGTGAACTGCCCCAATGGCACAGAGTTTTGCTTGATATTGAAAGCGATGGCATATTCACGCTGACGGTCCCCGGTGAGATTTGTTTCCTGGTACTGACAAACTTCGCTTTCATTCACACATTATTTATTTGACTTTTGAGAAGAAAAACAAGCATCCTTTATAGAGGACGTATAGCATCGAACTTGTAACGTTCTCTACTGCATCTAGCAGTGTTCTCTAATTCTGTACTCAAGAAGTTCTAACTTGTATTCGGCAGACGAAACCTACTCTCCTAGATTTCGCCAACACGTACATACGACACAGCCTCACCAATTTCCTACCTCCCGATAATTTCACCAGCCTCACAACCCCACACCCTCAAACTCCTCCTCCAAACACTCCCTCCTCCCCCGGTCCCGACCACCCAGCACCAAACGACTCAGCGGCCCCGGTCATCCTTCCCCGGCCTGAGCAGATGGCGGCGCTGATGCGCTTTGTGAGCTACCAAATCCACTGGATGATAGGTGACCCCATGCCCCTGCCGGACTTTACCCTCAACATCATTGGCATTGCGGAAGTGAGTGTGCGAGTACAAAACAAATTGAAGCGATCCATGGGGACGTTGGACTGTTTCACCGCAAACTAGAATTTCAGCGCTGTCAAAAATAATGTTCTTATTTTTAACTTAGTGCTCCATTCATTTGTGAAAACAAACTGTTTTTATGTGAGTGAAAATACTGTGATAGCAACGGATATTGCGATACAGCATCTATGTATACATATGTATTTAGAGTGTGTATATTTACAAATCTAATATCTATACCATTTATAATGATTGTTTTGAATTTGATAGCAATATACTGTGGGATTTAGGTAGCAATTTACTCAGAAATATACCCAATCCCACTTCAGGGAGATACAATTATTGCATATATGGGAATTAGCGCATCCTTTGGAAAAATGTGAGATCTACATAGAGCTGGACGTTAGGTTCTCTTTCTTCTTCAGGTTCCCTGCTCTCCTCTTTTTCAACACTGACTACTTCCTTTAACTTTTAATCTTGTTTCGTAAATGCCCTTCCTAACCTACTGTTTCTATGTGCGGAAAATCTTCTGTGGGAACATGCTTGGGGTTAGGGTGGCTTAAACTGAATTATCTAGTAAAATCTTCCATAATCTAGTCTAATCTAATTTAATCTAAACTGTACTGAAACTTATTCCTAGTCTTTACAAGTTCGTTTGAAAGTGCGTCGTCACTTCTTTGCGATGGACTTGAAATCTCAATCGACGGGTGTCCAGTAGTCTGAGGGTACATGCAATGAAATTCATAATCAAAGACATGAAACTCTGACAAAAAAAAAATCATATACCTTGTGCTTGATTCTTAATCAGTTCTTCTTGTGTGATATAATCATTGGGGTCTAGATACATTTTGATGAATTGCAATTTATTGAACAATTAATCGCTGAAATAAAATTGTGAATTTGACTTGTCAAAAGGGGATCCGCGACGGGAGTGGAAGATTGAAATGTTGCCATGCAGTCAAATTGAGAAGTTTTTATGAAGTTGAACCCCTTATTCTCATGCAGTTTCATCAAATTTAAGCAACTAATACACACACGTGAACTTTACTACACCAGCGTGTGAATGGAAATAAAACAAAATCAAGTGAAACAAGTTTATAACCAAGTCATAAGAAGAGGCCGACAAAGTACAAACTTTTTAAACCGATTAAATTATACAAACAAACATATTTTAATTATTGACTTTACCATTGTAGCAATCCCAAACGGTAGCAGGAAGAATTATTTCATTTAATGGAATCTAAATCTATATAAAATTGCTTTGAGATCACTTCTGATGAACTATGAGCGCATTTGGTGAGCTGCCCCACATTATTAACCACAAAGGGGCATTGTGAGACAATTAAGTTTATTTTTTATCATCAGCTGCACAACATGACTGTGCACAGCCTTAATCATCAAACAAAGTTTATTTAAGATCATGAAGTCAACATGAGTGAACACAATTAGTCTTCAAGAACCTGCTAAGTTTGTTTGAGACCAGCTCCACAATATGACTGTGCCCAAGTTTACTTTAATGGTCCAGCTATGTTTGTTATGATCAGTAGCACAAAATGACTGTTCACATCTTGGTCTATATGATCCAGCTGGGTTTGTTTACGATCAGCTGCACAACATGACTGTGCACAACTTGGCCTTGGTCACTCGAGTGGAGCACCTCGCCTTGGAGTACGACGGAGAGAGCTTCATCATGACCACGCAGATGCTGCACGACCAACTCTACAACAGGTTATAGTTAATTTACATAAGTGAAAATTCTAGCTCGAGGAGGCTTATGAAATTTGTTAAAAATGCAACGCTCCAATTCTGAGAATCAACAGTGACAACTAATTTCAATAATTATGAAGACTGCTCTATGACGATAATACCTGAGTGCACTGTGGCGGCAGGCACAGGGTGCTGTGGTTTCCGGGCGCCATATTCCGGACGTGGCAGTGGACAGAGGCACGACTGGGTCTGGTGAAGCACAGGGCGGTGCTGCACCTCAACAGGAAGCTCCAGTCCCCTCCTCGCCTCGTTGAGTTCTCCGCCAGACCTGGTAAACTAACTTAATTAATACTAATCACACCACTTCGCCTCTTCCATTCTCAGCCAGACTCTGTAATTTTTGCTCTGGTCATATCATTTCACCTCGGACAGTTCTCTGCTACACCTGCAAATTTAATTTACCACAAGTTATTTCAAATCAAGTTTAGGTAAACAACACGCGTCAGCACTACTGCGATAACTTTATAACACAGCTGAAGTCTGAGAGCTGAGTTGAAATGCAAGAGTGAACTTTTGCGAACAGCATTAAAAAAATTAAAGTTGAGCTTTTCAGAGACACTCCTAGTGGTATGCATAATCGTGCACTCTTTCCAGTTGAAATGGAAAATTTTCTAATTAGTTCAATAGGAGGCTGTCGTTTCCTGTAACCTTTAAGCCCAGGTAATGTTTATCATTTGTGAGACTTTTGACATTCATGATACGAGTGTGGTTTGTGAGTATGTTGTTTTTATTCGAACGACCTACAGCAGGCAAACTGGTTGGTATTACTGCTAGGGTAGGACTGAGTGTGTAACCTCTGACGTCACAAAAATATCTTTTGCTATGACTTTCAGCTGCAGCCATAGTTGATAAGTTTCAAAAGCAATGATGATAAAATTTGTTTTTTGTCGTATTTGCTGTAGATACTAAGGGCGTTTGTGATATTTTTACAGCAATAATTTTCGTCTAATGGGGTAGGACTGATGAGTGGCCATAGCGACTCTCTACTAGTGTGATTCTTTTCCAAACTCGTCGTGTGCTCCTAATTTATGCAAGAAAATTAATGTTTGGATAATAAACCCATTGTATGAGCTGGGAGATTAGTTACTCTTCTACACTTTCTAATTAGTGTTAGAAATTGACATGTTAAGATCTTGATTTACCCACGAGTGTGGATGTATCATACGAGAATCTCTCTTTCTCTTCTAGACTCGAGCTCTTCTTTTAATCATGCATTGTGGCTTAGAATTTAGTATGTTTCAAAATGTTTCAAATAGGTGAAATGAAAAATAAAACATTAGTTATAGTGATCATAATAATACTGAATAAGGGAATTGTTCTGGAAGTTCTCGTACTTGGGTGAGTAAAATCCGAGTTACAGGAATAGCGCCAGCCGCAAAGCAGACGGCCGGGGCTCGGGCACCCATATGAGCCCCACATTCATGCCCTTTCTAGAAAACATCAATAATCTAAGATGATGAACAAAGATTAGCAATGTACAGGGGTTGGACAAAATAATGGAAACACCTAACATTTTGAAATCGCAATCTTTGAAAATGCTATAAACAATCAAAACTTGACATATTTTATTGTTTATTATTGTAGTTGTTTGCTATTTTATTTAAATTAACTTTCTTACGGATATCTAAAAGAAAAATTTGGTTATTACCTTATAAAAATGGCAGACCTCTCTGACTTTCAAAGAGGCCAAATTGTTGGTGCTCGTATTGCAGGTGTTAGTGTAGCAGAAACTGCCCGGATGATTGACGTTTCAAGAGGTACTATCTCAAAAGTAAGGACTACTCTTGGAAGGGAAAGAAAAACGCCCTCAGCAAAGCACATATCAGGCCGAAAGTCGAAGTTGTCTGAAAAAGACTGTCGGACTCTATTTAAATCGAATTGTAAGAGAGGGTCGCAAGACCATTGCTCTTCAAATCCCTGCAGATCTCAATGAACACCTACAGAACCCAGTTTCCACAATAACTGTTCGTTGGGAGCTGCACAAATCTGAATTCTACGGAAGAACTGCAACTAGAAAACCCCTGCTCTCAAAAACAAATGTTTCGAAGCGTTTAGAGTGATGTAGAAACCGCCAGAATTAGTCCGTCGATCAGTGAAAAAATGTGATTTTCTGTAACGAATCATTGTTTACCTCATTTTCAACCTCTGGCCTAGTGCACGTTTGGAGACAGCCGAAAGAAGTCTTCGGTCTAGACTCCGTTCTCCAAACCATGAAACAAGGGGGGGTTCTGTGCTGATCGGGGGTGCTATTTCTTAAAAATTCGCTTAGCCAATGATTTTCCTTCATGGAAGAATTAACAGCCGAGACTATTTAGGAATTTTCGAAGACCAAGTTCATCCAATGGTTCAACCACTGTTTCCGGCGAGGAAACTGTTCCGGCACTGTTTCCTATTTCTATTTGTTCCGGCACTGTTTCCGGCGAGGAACGCCATTTTTCAAGGTGGTAATGCCCCAATCTATTCAGCTAAAATTGTTAAAAAATGGTACGAGGAACATTTTAGTGAAGTTGAGCATCTCATCTGGCCACCACAATCCTAAGACCTGAACATTATTGGGCTATTATGGTCGGTTTAGAGATTCAAGTGAGAAGTCGATTTCCGCCGCCATCATCCCTAAAACACCTGGAGGGTGTGTTCACTGAATGGGCTGAAATTCTTTTGAAAACAATTCACAATTTGCATAAATCAGTACCTCGGAGAATTGACGCTGTAATTGCCTCCAAAAGGCGACCTACACCAATGATTTTCCTTCATTAAAATATATTTTGTTAATTTTCCAAGTTGTATCCATTGTTTTCTCCAACCCCTGCATAATAAAGCGAGGATCAGGGCTCAAAACGTAAACATTGTACGTTAAAGAGAGGCGTATGGTTGAAACTGGGCGTTTCGATTCAAAATGTCATTAACGGAAGAGTTCATCTGAAAAATGTTATCGAGTCCATTGTTGTTAATGACTCCACGAACCGAAAAGTTTAACTTTAAAGAATAATTTTTACTTTCTGTTCCAAAATACAATGCGTACGTTTAATACCTTATTCCTGGCTTCATCAATCATTGTCAAACTTGGTAGAAAATCAGATCACAACGTTTTTCAATCGGAATCAAGTTCGAACGGTATCAGGATATTGGTTTGAAGTAAGTTAGATTCACGTAGATATTTAAAGCTTAGTTTGGACTTCAACTGGTATTTCAACGACAACGCCCTCCGAATAATTACAATTCAACTGTTCCTCTTAACTTGTTTTGAGTAACATTTTCATTCGATCAAATTTTTACTTATTAGTTTCAAATTCGATCCTATGTACGAGTCCAAAGAATCCGTTGTGACCAATAGGTTTGCTTTCTCATTTGTCACTAATTGTTAGACTACTTTGCTAATTTCTTCGTTCACAACCCTGCACCACACTTGCTCTGTTGCCCTACAAGTTGTGTTCAACCCGAACCACACGAGCTCCGGAGTGCGCACCATGAGCCGCTGGGCCCGACGTCTCATGGACGGTGTCCGGACGAGTTTTGGCGACTCCATTAAAGCGTTCTTCTACTCACCTATTGTTGACGTGAGCAGATAATACTTCTCTCGTTGTATAGTTTTGTTCCTTCTGTTAGTACGACTGTATCGACGCGCCTGCTGCTAGAGTCGCCGCTGATGAAAAAAGTTTGTCTTTGCACAAGGTCACTAGAGTTAAGACACGTGTTTCAAGCCAGCTAAGCTAAACAGTAACTGTTTTCACTTAGCAAATGTAACAAGGTATTATAATAGCACATGTGACAGTAGATACATTTTATCATAAAACGAGCAGGCTGCAATTTGACAAACATAACAGTGAGACAATTTATTGTTTTAGAAATACGTAATATTTCACCAGGTTTCCAAATGATTATGCGAGTCTTTTATTTTAAAAAATAATTTTTTTTGGAGAATTGAAAACATTTAGCGACGTAGCAGCCCTTCATCGAGGAAATTTATACCTCATCCACATTCACCACGATTTTAAGCGTGGAGAAAGAGATTGCTCGCAGATATTTAAAACACGATTTCATTTCGTAATGGTTTAGTTAGCTGAAATCATTCCTGATGTTTCTTCAAAATAAATATATTACATCACGACTTTTGGATCAAGGTTCGTACTGAAGTTGAATTTTTTTATTTACAGAAAGTGCAGCGAATCATGAACTCAATGGATGCCCGTTCTCTGATCAAAAATTTCGTTTGCTTCGCGGCTGGCCACACTCAGTAGGGGCGGTGCGGCTCTGCAATCTACTTGACTTCGGCGAGCTTATATACTTGAGCAAAGTTATGCTCTCAATGTGCACGGGCCTGCTCTCGCCAATATGAAGAACCCCGGCAAAATAAGTGAAATTTTTCGTATTATATTATTTTTCACATTATTAACAATGTTGAAAGTAGGGAAAGTTTTGCAAGCTAATGTTTGATTCTACCAATTTATGATCGTGTTTCAGATAATCATGAACTTCATTGTGCAGTCTTCAATGGCTTGCAGAATAGTTAACTTGAGAATAGTCCTAGGAGTAAGTTTCAAAATTAAGGTTTTCGAAGAAAACAAAGTAGACTGTTCTGTTGATTTTCCATCACTGTGTCACCGGAATTTTTCGAAATGTAGGAACTTCTCTTTTCATAAAGGTACTTCGTTGTTTTCGGCCTTTGTTATTTGCTCTCGCATAATCACGCAGTCCACAGGTAGACGTTTTCCAGCCTAACTTACAGGATGGATATAAATGAATGCAAATTTTCTGATGAACAAGAAGTTGGTTTCTAGAACAATTCCTTTGCCTAAAAACGACGAAGCTCATTTTCGGGGTGGCTTTACCATCACTTAAAACTCGTTTATTTTACACCTCTGTACGAAGTGATCAGAAATAGTCGTACAAACTTTGAAAGTAGATAGTAAATACAAAAGAACAGCTTTTTCATTAATAAGTACAAATGCAAGTATTTATCGTTTTCGAGCTTTCGAACAGTAAAGGTTGAAGGTTTCGATTAGAATTTCATAGTACACATCATCTTAGATCCATAAATTATGGCTGCATTTATTCCCTTTGATGTTTGTCTGTGGTTTGGGATCGTCTGGAGCCACATGAAGATTTTAATTTAGGAAATTCGAGGAAGGCAAAACTGGATCCTCTTGGGAAGATAGATGAAACTACAGGATTGATTGCGGATAATCCGCGAGTATTCTATCATGCACATGTCTTTTGTATAGGTACCAGACCGCACACTGAAGAAGCTGGCGGACATTTCGAATACTGATGGTAATTCCTAAATCATGTTAAAATTTGAACAATCAAATTTTTCATCACCTAACGACTCTGGGGACTCTCCTCACCATCGATAGACGCAACTGAATTGTGAAATTCGACATCTCAAAAACGAATGTTTGGATCTATACTCATTCATTAAAACTTATTTTACAAATATTATCCCTCTCAAAATTTCCGCTATAATTATCTGAATACCCTGTATAATGTTTTTGCTTCTTTTCCTGTTTAATCTATTTTCGAAATTTTTTCCTTGCTCCCCATTAATATTCGATGTTATTAGCATTCATTCGTTGATTTCGAAGTTTAAGCGATTAGTATGACAATAACGTTTGAACCCAACACTGGCCTGAGGCCCTGAACCTAACTATTAATGTCAAACCGCATGAAGTCAATTTAACCACACGAAGGCCCTGAACCACACGAAGTCCCTGAACCACACGAAGTCCCTGAACCACACGAAGTCCCTGAACCACACGAAGTCCCTGAACCACACGAAGTCCCTGAACCACACGAAGTAACTGAACCACACGAAGTCCCTGAACTGCACGAAGTCCCTGAACTGCACGAAGTCCCTGAGCTAAACGAAGTCAATTCAAAGCTGACATTTGCAGTCACTAATCATGTGGTTTGCTTAGGATTGGCTGGCCATTTTCAGTTTGTGACGCTTTCTTTCCCGTCGGAATTGATTTCAGTATCTGATTTTCGTAAAGTAGAACGTTTTCCCCGTTCACGGGGAAAATCGCTACTATACCCAAGATGACTACATTCAAGATGAAAAATACTTAAGCAAAAGAATGTCATTACCTCTGGCACGGGAGCGATGTCGTTTTAATGATAAGGAAATATTTTCCTTTCGCCTCCAAAGAGTACTACTTTTTCAATCACTTTTATCATGGAAACTACCCGATAACCATAATGAAAAATTTTCTTTCCCCGTTTAGATAAAACGGAAAAAAATATAACTAAATTACTTTCGCCTTCAGGCAACTTATTTCTTCTCTCGCAGCCTGAGATGTGCTATTGCCATCCATTGCAGAATAGATGGCATCTGTTACAGATATGAGGTTGAAATAAATACTTCGAATTTAAAGCTTCCATCAAAGTACTCCAACAATACAATTTCTAAGCATCAATTCAAATTGAATTGAACTCTTCTCTTTATCGTACATTTCAGGAGATACAACTATTGTATTTATTTACAAGAATTAGCGCTCCCTTTGGGAAAATGTGAGGCCTGAGCTGTGAGTGAGGTAGGGCTGCTTTTTGTTGAAATAAACTGTGTTTGTTTTGCTAAGGACCATCTTTTTTCGGCGCACTGCTATCTTGTTTTCAGTACCTCTGACTTTCTTCTTCAACTTTCATCATTTCCTTAACCTTCTTTCTTAACTGACTGTTTCTATGCACTCGGGATCCTGTGGGAACACATCTTGTGCATGGATTCCGCGTTCCCTTAATTCCATACTAAATGGTGCACTCATCCTTACTCTCTTTGAACATCTTTGTTGTGGTAACAGACAGTGGTGGGCACGATAACGAAAAAACGTTATCGCGATAACCGATAAATCGATAACGAAAACCTTATCGGCGATAACCGATAATCGATAAGTGGCGAAAAATTTATCGCCGATAATCGATAACCGATAAATCGATAAATCCAAAATTCCGATACTAGCGATAACGATATTAGTATTTTAAATAAAAAAAACAATCGAAATGATTTTTCCCATTTTTATTTTAGAAAACAGAAAAATCTCAGAAAAATAGAAGTCTGAAAACTTTTACAAAAAATAATAAATTTTTATAATTGTCTACTAATAAAAACTGCGGTATAAAGTAAAATAACTAAATTTAGACGAGGTTCTGCAGCATGTTCCCCTTCATAAACATGAGAATGTTCAAGTTTTCATCAGAGAGGCAGCTCCTCTTGGTCCTGATGATGTCCTTTCCAAGGGAGAACCACCGCGGCTCCACCGCGGCGCTGCTCGGCATCGCCGTGTTGTACCTCAAAAAGAGGTCGATGAGGACCTTCTCGCTGTTGAAGGCAGGGTCTGCCAGACTGTCAGTCCCTTTGGCCTGCAGCCACACATGCACAATATGAGCGGCCTAGGACTTAGTAGACCTGTGATGACCCCCAGTGTCATCCTCCTCATCACAAATGCTGGCGTAGTAGTCTTCCGTCTCAATGTCATCGCTGCTGCTGCTGGCGGTCTTGAGGTCAGCACGCCGCAAGAACTCCTCCACCTTCCTCTCCATCAGGGACTTGACCTCTGACCTCCTGACCATTCTTTCCTCAAAAGCCCCCATCCACTTGAGGCGAAACTTGGGGTGGAAGGCAGTGGCCAGAAGACACTCCTCGTCCTCAAAGGTGGCGGCGAACCTCCTCTCCATGGCAGCTAAAAGGATGTTGACTAGGGCCTCGCATAACCGGAGATTGCTGCTGGTCATCAAGTTGAACAGCTTCTTCTTGTCCCAGTCCACATGAGGCCACACTTTTGATCAAAAAGGCCACAAAAGAGGCCAACCTTATTACACATAACACGTACATCCTACACGTATAGTTCCTGTCCCGAACTCGTCCCGCCCCGTCATGTCGATTCCCAGCGGGAAAAACTGAAATTATCGATTATCGATAATTTGGAACCAAAAGTATCGGTGATACCGATAAATCGATAACTCGGGAAAAAAAATTATCGGACAACCGAGAACCCGAAATCGTTATCGCGATTAATTATCGCGATAACGCCCAGCTTTGGTAACAGAGGCTAAAACTAACTTATAATCAATAAGTTTTCATACGATGTTGGGAAGAATTGTTGCTTAATTGCAAAACTCTGTTCATTTGTAATTTACTACTAAAAATTTTATGGCTCTTTGTAACTTATAGAATATCAATCTATCACAATGTTTTCTGTTTATCTCATGTACCCATGTTTATATAATATTGGGAGCAACAAGTGAACGAGAAATCTAAAACCTTAGATGTGCTTCGACTTTATCTTAAAATATCTGATTTTTCCATTGGTAGTTAGAAACTCGTTCATTTTCCTCATTCAATTTTATTTGTACTTGTCTTTCTGAAGTCACGAACTATTTGAGTCGTCAATTCAATGATGTAGAATACACGTTTTCACATCATAAGACGACAGTTGAAAATCTCGACAGTTACTCATTTAATGCTTACGCAAACATTAAATTGTACATTAGAAATAGCACACGCATTCAGTAAATGAAGTTATTACATTGGCTCACTTTTACAAAAAGTGATTATCGTTATCCGTGAGTGTGTCATGTGTTTTTATTATCTCAGGTTACTCATTCATAACTAGATAAAAATAAACGTAAACTAATTAAGACTTGCAATTTATAAATCATTTGTCTCACTTATTCCCGCACATTGTATTTTATGCAAGCATCGAAACTTACGTCAGCTTAAGTGAATATTTTTTTTTGATGCACTTGTAGCGCAATGCTTTTGCAAGTTACGTTGGCCAACCCTTTTCTGTTAATCGATCATTTGTGCTCGGGGAACTTGGCCCATATTGTCTTGTGCTCGTCATAGCCGTGTGTCTATCGGACCTGACTCCGTGCGGGAAACGCGGGTTCGAGTCTCGGCGCTGGTGGCGATTTTCTCTGTTGGGTATAGGAGAAAAAATTGTAAGCACAATACCCCACTCTACCCAGGTGTCTGAAATGGGTACCGGTCTTTGACCAGGGGAAAGCGTCATGGCGTCCTGGTGTTAGTTACAAGGCATTTGAAAAACCAATGTAAAAGGTGATATGTATCATGCTTCAATTGGAAATAAAGCATCCGTAGATGCCGATGTTTGGGTAAGATTTTTTTTTAAATTGGTCTCCCTTCACGGGGATGCAATTATTGTATCTATGGGAATAAGAGGTGCAAAATGGAAAATTTCGAGCTGAAGGTTAGGTAGATTTTCCTTTCGTTGGAAAAGAATTTTCTTTCGTCGCGTTACGGACAATCTTCTCTCTCAGTGCAGTGCACTGCTGACCTGTTTTTTCAGACCTACTACCTTCTTCTTCACACTTTATCTTGTTTCATGACCTTTCTTCCTAACTTACTGTTTCTATGCGCTGGCGAACTTGTGTGGGCAAACACAGGGTGCGTAGATCCTCATTCCCTTAACTCCATACTAAATGGTGCCTTTCCCTTACTTACTTTGAAACACCGTGGTGGTTAGCTAGGCCCCTGCTAATTTAATCTTATCTTTTAAATTAGCATGTTAGCATCACTCCGTCGTATTCCCAGGGTCAAATTACTGAACAGTAAGCCCCTTGTTTTACAAGTACATTATACATACCCACTCATCATACCTTCAACATCAATAATTATTGGGAAATAGTGCTTTAATGAGAAAACTTTATTCCTTCAGTCCGTTTCTGTTTCAACGTCTCAACGTTTTCCTAATCGTCTGTCTATTAAATGTTTATTTTTTCTTCTTATAGACACTAAGAGCGTGCATTTTTCCTGTTTTGCTATGAGTTCATTGAACCACTGTCATAGATATTAGAACACTTTTTCGTTGAACTCCTTCCAATTAAATTTAAAGATATTCAAATTAAAGATTTTGTCATTTGCTACATATTGTTGTGCATCATCCTTTTGGAAGTACAGTTTATCTTCTTATTTTCGTATAAGCCAGAAGTTAGTTTAATATTTCTGAGCAGACAATTGGTTCACTAATGTATTCTTTTATACATTAAACAATAGATAAGTTCCGTTCATCGTATTTTCAACATCGGATTCTTTAGCAGAATCTCCTAACTCACGTGCCTGTGTGGATGAAACGATGTTTTACAAGTCCTTCTCGGTCAACATTTCATCAATTTCATTTTTAATCAATATTTATAAATCCTTTCCAATCTAAAGTAAAAAATCCTGGAGAACAATCTTCTATTTTGTTGTCTCTAAATTATGTAGTCAACCACCTACATACACAGCTATCGTCCGCTTTATTATATGTACGTCAATCAATCTAGGACCATGATGTTAGGAAGTCCTCAAAAACCAATGGTTTGTTAAGCATTCTTCTGCATCCGAACTTTAAATACGATAAACTTTGTTTTTTATTTTCATTGGAAAATATATTTGCTTACTTTTTTTTCGAACCACTCGTAAATCGAATTTTTGATTGCTTAGAAAGAGAAGCCGAAGGTTGTATTCAACGATTTTTTCATCGATTTCTAAAGTTTATTGCCCCTAGGGGTTCTCAAATTTAGGAGTTCTTCACGGGAGCACCATTTTACTTTTTGACCTATCTACCGCCATGGATATCATTCTTCCGAGGCTTCATCGTATCGTCTGTAAGCCAAAGCGCATTCTAGTTTAGCTCATAGAAAGTTTATTGAGGTCAGCGAATGTCTAAATAAATAAAAACCGTAAAACCTATGTAAATTTTGTAAAAGTTCATGTACAAATTGTTTATTCCCTGATTACTACACGTTTATTACTGTAAACTTTGTACCAAACAAAAAATCAGCTTTAAACTATTGAGCAACAAAAGCAGGTTCTGTGTCAATTTTCTCTGTGGTTCAAAGGTAAGCATCGGTGTAAACGACACTGATAACTGCAAATATACTAATATATCAAAATTCAACGACACTATGCGAACAACTCACAATGATTTTTCGCTCCTGTTTTGGAACTGTAGGTCACTCTATCTAAAATTGTAAGTGATACAATGTGCTATAACTGAAATAAAGTATAACTTCGAAGTGATCAGCTTCACCGAAAGGTGGCTAGATGACTCAACTAAGGACATGGTTAGAGTGGAAAATTATCACAGTTACCATTCACTACGCAGTAACAAGCGGGGAGGCGGCATCAGTACGTACTGTACATATCTAAGCACATAGACTCGAGACTCATAGCAAGTGTAACTATGAACCGGGATCATATAGAGTCACTTTTCGTAGAACTGACTAGAAATGGTAAACGAATTATGCTTGAAACGGTGTATAGGCCTTCTACAGCCTGTTCTGGCTCCTTGCTGAATGAGCTCAATCATATTGTGTCACTTTTCAACAGGCCCTTATACAATGACGTAATAATTTGCGGTGACTTCAATTATGATCTACTAAAACATGAAAGCTGTGAACTAATCTTAAATTTCCTAAATGCCTTTCAGTCTAAATTCTTCCTTCGAATCATCACAAAGCCTACACGGATATGCTCAGAATCTGCTACGCTGCTTGGCAATATCTTCATGACAGACCCAACTGATTTTTTTACTGTATTAGTTATTTCTGACTAATCAGATCATTTTCCTTTATTTCTTATTAAGAAAAATGTCCATATCACTTGCACCAAGCCACGAGCTGAAACCTACTCATATCGTAAGGTAAACGAATCAAATTTGGGAGAAATGAGCCACGTTCTACAAGAATTAACGCCAACATTACACATCTCTCGACAAAACAATAATGCAACGAGCATTGATGAAATAGTAGTAAAGTTGACTGAAACTATAATGACCGCATACAATCAGTGTTGTCCAATTGTGACTCGTACAGTTACATTGAAAAATAAACACAAGCCCTGGATCACTGAAAGCATCGTGATAAATATAAAGAAACGTCAAGCATACCTAGACCTTCTTTGCGAAGAGCGAATATCTAGAGAAATATATAACAGAATCAGAAACTATGTGACAAACCAGTTAAAGCTAACGTTAAAAAGACTTGGCGCCTCCTTAACTCTTGCTATAAACCGGATAACGCTGATAAAAAGAAACTTGATAATATTATACAAGATAATGTAAAATACCATGAGAAGAAATGGATTGCGAATTTTTAAATGAATTGTTTTTCGTTAACGTAGTGAAAACTATAGCTGATGGTATTCCGAGTGACCCTTCAGATCACCTGGAATACATGGATCATATTCGTGAACACAACTCTTTTTTTTTTACGCCTACCAACGCTTCCGATGTAATTGCGTGCATTAACAACCTGAAAAATAAATCGAGTGGGTTACAGACATTTTCGACTAAATTACTTAAAGTTATTGCTGACATTGTAGCCCCGCTCACATCCAATATTATTAACCAGTCTCTCTTCTTAGGCACTTTCCCGAACGCCCTCAAAGTTGCTGGAGTAACCCCTATTTTTAACAGTGGTGAAAAAACCTGTGTAAACAATTATAGACCTATCTCTGTACCACCAATTATTAGCAAAGTATTCGAGAAAATTGTGTATAAAAAGTGTATTCTTATTTTGAACAAAAATCATTTCTCTATGATGAAAAATTTGGTTTTCGCTCTAAAAAATTAACAACACAAGCTATACTAAATCATTTACAATACCTTTATTCTCACCTAGATGATGGAAAACCTGTCTTCTCTGTATTTCTTGACTTTCGAAAAGTTTCCTATTGTGTGAACAGTGACAAATTTCTCTCGAAACTACACTGTTATGGCATTCGAGGAGTTGCCCATGATTGGTTCAGATCATACCTAACAAATCGGAAGCAATACGCTGTTATTGACGATGCAAAATTCGACCCACAGACAATTAGCCATGAAGTTCTACAAAGATCTGTCCTTGGGCCCTTCCTATTTCTGATTTTCATCAATGATATTATTAAATCTACATCATTTTTCAAATTCATACTTTTGCCGATGACAGCACGCTTTCTGCGGTCCTTCCGAACCAAAATCCCGCTCTCATTGCGTAGAGTATAAATAATGAACTCCACAAGGTTTTCATAGTGGCTTAAAGCTAATAAAAAAAAGCCTTAATATATCCATAAAGCAAAATATATTACATTCTCATACAAGAAAAATAAATCTCTCCCCCGCATTAAAATTGGCGAAGGTGAAATCGAATAAACCTACTCATGGATGTTCCTGGGCATCATATAATAGATAAACATCTGACCTTCAAAGAGCACGTCGCTCATATTAGTTCTAAGTTTTCAAAATCCATCGGAATCCTTAACAAAGTTAAAAATTTCCTACCTGAAACAGCTTTACAAATGCTTTACCGAACGCTCATTTCATCATACTTGCAATGTGTAATAGAAGCTTGCCACGGAACTGATAAAAATAAAACCAATATACTTTTTACTCTGCAAAAAGGAGCCAAAAAGAGCGGTAAAGAATCTAGAATATAATGCTATGATTTACTAATGATTCATTCAAAAATTTTTCACATACTTAAACTTTTGGATCTCTACAAAATCTCCATATGTAATTTCATTTACAAAACATTAACAAATGATGGCGACAATAGCCTAAAATAATTATTAACTGCACAAACTGGTCATTATGACCATTTATCCCGAAATAGATGTAAATTCATGCTTCCTTATTATTCAAAGGCCAGGTCGCAACACAGTATCCTCTTCGTTGGAACTAAAACTTGGAACTCGATCCCTGAGGAGATCTGTGAAAGTAATTCTTACAAGGTATTTAAAAGAAATATGGAGTCTCACTTCCTATCACAATACAAGTCGTGTAAGATCACCAAGTCAACTCTTGTCTCCTACATGACTGGTCCTAATAATGTAATTTGCCATGGTTAATATCGCCGATCTTCAGTCTGCTCATGAATCGTTTATCGAATATACTATCAAAATCTAGTCCATACGAACCATATTGTAAAATGAAGCATCTAATATCCAGTAAACTATCTCATTGATCAGTCTAATGCAAAACTAGGTTAAGTGAAATAGGTTAATTATCACAATACACCTTAGAATATCGTGGATTGTAGGGTGGCCTAGAAGTCGCTGAACTTATTCGGGCCCACAGTAGCTATACTCAAATTTGACCATTGTACTAGACTTTTAAGAAACATTCTACCTCTGTATCACCTGTGGTAAATAAATAGTTTAAATTGTTAAAATTGTATAAAAAGGCTTACAATTTCTAATTAAATATTTTAACGATTTGTAATTAAATGTTGTAACGATTTGTAATTAAATATTGTAACGAAAAGATCATTGGTTGATAAGCGTCTTATTTATCATATGTGGGTGATCGCGCAACAAATAAATGTTTTTTCTTATAAATGCTTTCCAACAATGAAGTGAAATGATGTGTTAGGTAGTGACACATAGAAAGAAAGAAAGAAAGAAAGAAAAACATTTATTTCCAATAAAGTACAAACATGAAATGTTGATACATTGGTTTTTAAAACACCTTAACCTAAACACACTTAATTGATAATAACAGATTGGTATCGTGATACCCGTGTAAAATGTTGAATCAAAAAATGACTGACAGAAAAGCACATCAAAAATGAGTTCCTTTCCTTTGCCTAATCTGATTTTGACAGTGCATTTGAATATAAGTTACTGAAAGAACACATTACTC
>JACJUY010004625.1:2850-49423 GCA_014220935.1 Platorchestia sp. MABIK | reverse complement strand
ATTTTTCACATGGACGCATCATCTACTGTGCCAAGGGGAGAGCTTCGGAAAACATAATATTCACTATAACAAAACAAAAAATTGTGATATTTCTTATGCTGATAGTGCTGACGTAAAGAGTTTACCGGAGTCAAAGATATTAAAAGGATTGTTGTACAATGCAAGCCGTGACATTTTCAACATTGGTGGAGCCATACAAAAAGTTAACTAGCCAAAATAGCGTTATCATAATGTATTCACTAGAGTAAGAAAGTGAGAAAAGCAATTTAAGACCAGAATAAGATGATTAAAAAAACACCCATATACACACACATAGCGTGCACACGTACATATATACACCAGTAAGCATGTGCGCAAATATCAGCGTAAACTAATCAGCATAAACTATAGTATAGTACTCCAATCGAGGGACTCGGAGAAAATATCTTTCATCACGCCACGAATCTATGATATTTCCGTACTAATAATAGTGGCAGAAAGCAGTCTACCTGAGTCAGAAACATGAAAACGGTTCTTCTACAACGGTTCCCAAGTACAACAAAACTGCAGAAATAAGTGAGATCAACCGCCTAGGTGCGGTTGTTATAATATCCTCTAGAGCTTAAGAGATGACATGATAATTTGCACCACACAAGCCTAACAAAAACATTTTTGGACGTGAATATAGGGATAGAAGGTACATACGATATGGGGAGGTCCAGAGATGAAAACACTTTCGAGCTTTTTGGATAATGAATCTGTCTGGTGAGGTATATCTCCCCTGACTATTGACTGCAATAGCTCAAGCGCCATAATACTAGA
This sequence comes from Platorchestia sp. MABIK, assembly GCA_014220935.1. Classification (NCBI taxonomy): domain Eukaryota; kingdom Metazoa; phylum Arthropoda; class Malacostraca; order Amphipoda; family Talitridae; genus Platorchestia; species Platorchestia sp. MABIK. The sequence goes on along the minus strand of JACJUY010004625.1, from coordinate 48,622 downwards.
GACTGAATCACCAAAAACCTAAATTTTTCGTCAAGTATATTCTTAATACGATGAAAAAACTTAAAGGATCCGCTAGTTTCTGTAGCAGATTGTTTTTACGTATGGTTTGAAAGTCATAGTTTTGTCAAAACAAAGAATAAGATTTTGTGAACGTAAATTTTGGAGAATTTTTGTTCTGAGTTTTTGTTCCAAAAATCATGCATTGCGTTTTACTTGCGTTAAATTTGAGGCTATTTTGGTCATACCACAATTTCAGGTTTCTTCGAAGGTTTGTTATCGAACTTGTCATTGTTATCGAACAATCTGTTATCGAATTTGTCATGGTAATTTGCACATCATCAGCATACATTGAGGTTTTTTGTATTAACTGGCATGGGGGGAAAGTCATCGAAGAAAATAGAAAATAGAAGCGGGCCAAGAATTGAACTCTGGAGGACGCCAAATGATTTGGTTTGAATGGTAACATTTTGTTATTCAAGCACGCTGCATCAGAACGGTTCAGTAGCTGGCGTTCAAACCGCTGAGTGTCTATTCTGAGGTTCGATCATCACCTACATTACTTCACATTTCACGTAAAAGTTATTTTATCCTCAACACTATCGAACGCTTTGAACAGATCAAGCAATAGTAAGAAAGTCAATTTTTTGGTCCATATCATTGTATATTCTTTTTGTTTTGTTCAGCAAAGTGTCTTGAGTACTGGCGTTTCTCCCGCAAGCAAATTAATTGAAGTGAAGGAGATGTGTGTCAGTTGTTATGAATGAAAAACGCAGTTTACATCATGGGAAAATAAATAGTTTTATGTATTATTTGAAATTAGTAGCTGATTTTTTGAAATGTCATAGTAAATTTAGAGTGATTTCAAAATTACGTCACTGTAAAATTAATGGGAAATGCCACCCAGGCCATATTTACTAAGTAGCTCTACCATTAAGTTATCAGCTTCAAAATTTATAAAAATAAATTCTGAGATTATTCTGAATATTTTGATGCAAATAAAAGACATCCTTTGGCAAATAAAACACATATTTCTGACACGTCAGCGTTCACATTTTATTGCCGGAATTATGTTTCGGACGGACTAGCGCTGAACGTGATGCAACTGCAAGGGCGCGATTGGCAACAATCTCTAACCCACGTCCTTTCTGATTTTCTCCCTCAATCAGAGTATTTTCCTTATCAAATCAAAATGTTTTCAAAGGTATCACGAAATAATGGACATTATCTTTCCAGGATGCACCTCTCTATTCAATGATGAGTCTTGCATTGCTGAACCAATCTGTTCCTCATCTGTAGTAGTGGTTGTCCCTTCCAGTGGAGTCAAGATGGACTGGAAACTACGACCTCAAATAAACGTTATGGAGTGTGAGCTTATGGCCTTTAACTCCTCGATGGAAATTGTTGAACAAAAATATAAAATATAATTGTTATTTTTCCTTAGGAGATGACATCCAAGCCAAGCTGTTCACTACTGTTTCTTTTCATGGGGCTTACCTGCAGTTCATTCCAGGTCAAAAGGATGCCCCTGGTGATGAGGCAGCAAAAGATGTCCATGTGCTGCGGTACTGCACGCTAACACCATCCTCTTATTTGAAGAAACAAAGAGCCTCAAATATGAAGCTTTCAAATCAAAGTAAAACGCTGAATAGTTACTAACTGGAAACAGACGTAGTTTATTAAAAATTAGAGATAACACAATGTGGTGGTCATAGGTTTCCCACAAGATCTGCAACACAGAGACAACACTTGCTCATCTTTACTGCTTCAGTATTACTGTAATATTGATAACCCCAATAGCTCCTATGGTACTGAGGAAAATATTGACCGCCATTTTCTCTATTGCCATTACTACACTGCTGAACATTGCACTGTGAAAAATTTGGTAAGGGTTCCTGCACACTAAAAGATTTGAAACAAGAAAGCAAACAAGCTTGATTTGATTAACATGAGTTTCTATGGGAGTGCATACACTGCAAGCAAGCAAGCAAGAAAGACAAGATTGGCTGAAGTGAGAAAGCGACTAAAAAATGATTTCACGCTTGAGATGTGCAGCGGGAAGCCTCTGGTAGTGCGCGGTCTGATGTCAACAGGGTGGGTGCACTGCTCAATTCCTCCAGCATAGACCAAACTCCTTATACCCAAAGTTTATGCTGTACTGTACCTTTGGAACTCAAAAGGTTCAAAGCATAGTGACAGATTACTTGTTTCAAAGCAATAGGATCAAGTAAGAATGATACTCAATGTTATAAGCACATGCTTGTTGTTATTATAGACCTCTCTCTATGACGTTGAGGCGCAAACTGTCTGGTTTTTGGTGTATGATAGATCTCGCCTGACCTGACATCTTTCTCTCTTGCTTGCTTTCTTGCATTTAGTCTTTTGGTGTGTAAGCATTCTAAATGTTAAGGAAATAAAACATCTTTGTTGGGGTTGAGGAAGGCTAAAACTTTCTTGTATAATAATAATGATTTATCATCCGTAAGGAAAATAAAAACCATCTGAAATATCCTTGAAATTGTGACATTATGGAAAAGGAAACAATGGTAGAATTTTAGAACACAACAATAATTGATTTTCAAGTTTTTGTTGCTTGTATTATGGTAACAAGATCAAAATAAACAACTTTTTGTATATGCACTTTCCGTCGCAAATGAGTATTTAACAAGTTATAGTGGTAACGTAACTTAACTAGTCTAACCCATTCTAACCTAACCTATCCCAACCTAACCCACCCTAACGTAACTTAAGCCAACGTCATGTAACTTAACTGTACACAAGTTTTGTAAAAGAGGAAGCTGGACGATGACGTCACTGGCCCAGAATAAATAGGAACACAGAAAAAGAGAGATACGCCACCTGGCCACAATGTGTGACAATCTCCAATCAGCTGTACGACAACTTGGACAACAATAATGCCATGATTTGAAAGAAGAAAACTGTTAAGAGAGTTGGAAATTACCTGACTGCCATAACTCATTAAATACTCATTTACTATGGAAAGTTTATAAAAGAAAAATTGTTTATTTTGATGTCATTTACATTATACAAACATCAAAATTTTGAAAATCGATTAGTGTGTTGTAAAGAAAAAAAGACCTACTGAAAAAAGACCCAGAAAAAGATCTAATCAAATTTTTGGAGTGGCACCACGCAGAGAAACCTCCTGTAACTTCTTCTAGCCTCAGTGTTTTATCTCAGGACAAAAATAAACATCCCTGAAAAAATGGAGCTGCATGGATTTATCTCCAAACCTCCAATAATTTTGAAACAACTGCCATTAGATTTTGTTTTTTACCTTCTTTGCTATCTCTGATATTTTTTCTATCTCTTGCTTCTCAACTTGCTGTTTCTATATGTAGGATATACTATGTGGGTAAGTATCTTGTTCATTTGCAGTGGTACTCGCAGTGGTACAGTGGTTAAGGGATCGGCCTTGCATGTTGGAGACAAGGGTTTGTATCCCGGCACTGGCGCAGCGATTTTCCCCGTTGGGTATAAGGGAGAGCTCAAGCACAATACCCCACTCAACCCAGGTGTTGGAAACGGGTACCGGCTTCACGGGGGAATTGTCATGGCGTCCTATATATAGTGTTAGTTATAAGACATTTGAAAAACCAATGCTTAAGATCATATGTATCACGCTTGATTGGAAATAAAGCATCTTAAGATGCCAATGTTTGTTTGGTTTTTTCATGCATTTCCCATTTTCTACAGTCCTTATGTAATAGTTCCTTATCTTTGTTCTCAAGGAGTAGCCGGTTAGAGTAGAGTAGATCTGTTTAGGCTGTTTGAAATCTTGAAAAAAGTTGGATTTAGTAGAAAGATAGTAAATATTGTACAACGTCCGTATGAGAACACAAGCGTTATCTACAGGTTAGAAAATTTGGAAACAGGGCTGGTGAGGAGTGAGACAGGGCTCTTCTCTGTCTCCCCTGTTGTTTGGATTGTACACAGAAGAATTAGCAGTTTGACTGAGAATGAGTGGCTTAGAACTGAAAGTTGGTAATGAGAGACTGAGTTCTTTGTTGTAAGCTGAAGATGTGGTTGTGGTTAGTGAATGTGGACATGAACTACAAAGGATGCTTGACATTGTGAATGGATATAGTTCAGATTTCAAGATGAACTTGCCAATAAAAGTAAGGTTATGGTTATAAATAGTGGTGAGACTGATAGACAGATTGTGAAATATTGAAGAAATCAGAATAGGTAGAATGAAAGAATACAAATAAATAGGTTGTATGATAAGTGAAGGTGGATGCACTAGAACTAAGGTTGAGAAAGTGGCAAAAGCAATGCAGTGGAGTGGACGGTTGAGTAGTATGGCCAGATACATAGCAAACAAGTATGAATGTGGGAGTATGTTGCTGTTCCTAGTGTCATGTATGGTATGAGTGCTCTTGCCTGGAATGGAAGTGACCTTGAAAAGCCGGATGTGAGACAAAACAAGGTAGGACATCTTGCATTGGGTGATCCAAAATGAACAGCTGCAGAAGCTATTAGAGGTGACCTGGGGTGGAGCCCCAGGTCCAGAATTTTCAGAAAATTGTGAGAGCCGTGTTGAATTATAAGGTAAGAATTGAGAGAATGCAGTATAGCAGGTGGGTAAAGCAAATTTTTGAATGTTATCTGAGTGTAAGCTATTGGGGGAAAGCATGTTGGGGGCAAGCAAGGAAACTAAGTATGCAAAAGATTATTCATGTTAGAATTGGGAGACCTGTGGATGACTGGCGTTTATTGAATGTTGGAGGCGAGGGACCAGAGTGGGACTGCAAGAGGGGGAAAAAAAGAGATTGAGAGGTGAACAAAAGAGTATGGATTGAATAAGTGGAAGCTTAACATGACACAAAAGCCTACACTAATCTGGTATATGCAAAAAAATGTGCCTAAGTGTGAAATGTTCTATAATGGCAGGTTTGGTAGCCAGCTCTTCTTTGCTATGAGGTGTAAGGCATTGAGTGTGAACTGACATATATGGAGGTGGAATGAGAATAATAATAGATTATGTCAGCAGTGTGATAGGGGAGTGGAGGAAACAATTGAACATTTTGTGCTGGAATGTAGTATGAGCAAGAGAGAGTGTCATGAATGTGGTGTTTGAGCAGTATGGAGAGAATGAATGGTATGCCAGATGTGCTGAAGATGGTTGTGGTATGCGCTGTATTGTTGGATTAGATCAAGAGTGTAATTTGAGTATCATTGAAGCTATGAAAGTTTTTCTTGTACGTGTCTGGAGTAAAAGACAGTGACTGGAAGGAACCAGTCATGTAGAGTGGACTGTAATGACCCACCTTGCCCGAGAATGGTGTTTTGATGTACAAGTTATTCCAGTGATGCCGTCCAATGGTAGCTCAAGACAAGTATTAATCAATCCTGAGTAGTTTATTGGACAAGTCCGGTACACAAGCACTGAACTCTTTGTGTGAATATTGTGAGTATTGTGGAGTGAATTGTAGGCCGTAACAAAGGCCCCAACGCTGTCGGCCCTCAACTTTAAGTTCAGCCCTTGTTGTGACTAGAGAGTTTCAAACTTCTGTAATGATTCCATATTGAGTATTAATTTATGTTATGAAGAGCAATGCATTAATGTTGAAATTCAGTAATCATGAAAAATATATAATAAAACTATAATTGGTTTAAATACTGCATCAAACATTTGTAAATCTTGTAATTTTTGATAAATATGTAAATAATCTTGTACGTAATTCTGCTCTTAACATTCAGATATACTTGAATATAAAAAATTTGGCTCCTCCTCACAAATAGACTTTTTTGATATTTTGGTATAGAGAAACATTTATTTTTAACACTGATTTAGGTCAATATTAATGTTAATGTTTTCAACGATTTTGAAAATTTCATTGCCACGTTTAGGTAATTGGAGACCACTTAAGACGTTGTACACAAATGATATTGGGCTTGCAAATGCTTAGTTTTTGAGACATGGCATCAATAATGTTCAGGTAAGAATAGCATTAATGGCAGTTTTGAAATGGCTCTTCAGGCGTTTTGCGGATGCGGGAACACGCAAAGTTTCTTGGCGGGAGACATCGGCCTTGGTATGGCTAAGTTAAGTTATTTTAGGTTTACTTAGGTTAGTTTATTTAAGTACCCTAACTTTACCTAACCAAACCTTGCCTCTCGTTATGTCAAAACCGGATTTAAGCTTATTTATGTGTCCGTTTATTCAATTTTATATATGTCGTTCCTACAATTTCAACGTTAAATATCTCAATAACTAAGCATTTGTGGGCACCATGTCATTCATGTAAAACGTCATCAAATGTACCATATTACCTAAATACGGCAACAAAATTATTAAAATCATTGACAGCATTAAAATCAATATTGACCCTTATTTATTTCTTTTGCGTGAGCACTCTATGAAATTTGAGAAAGGGATGAACATGAAACTGCTATTTTATGCCCAAATAAGAATGTTTGACTACTGAAAAATGTCTACAGTTTCCTATACTACTTATAAAAAATAATGCTGAGTTTGAACTATTTAACTGCAGGTTGTCAAATTTGATAATTTATTTTATTTATTTTGGTCTACCAACCTTAAAATAACATAGCTGGGAAGGAATCTAGAAATGAGGGGAACAGATGCTATTATTCAGTAATGCTCTAAAAAATTACCAGGTCGGTTTCATAATTTATGTATGTTGTCAATAACTTCTGAGACACTTTTTTCACTGCAACATGTTTTAAACTCATATATGAGTAACCTAAGTAGGTATCCAAATGTTTTTTCATGAGTATATCAATTTAATTGAAGAATTGACATCGGTATTTGTATCAATAATCTCATAATTTTTTGTCCCATATGTATATTAGAAATTAGTACAGTGGTACCTCGAGAATGAGCAGCCTGACATACGAGTTTTTTGAGATACGAGCCGGAGCTCGGGCCATATTTTTGTTCAAGATACGAACCCAAATCCGAGATACGAGCTGTGTTTCCGGAGCGTCCCGCTAGTTGGCGCGCAGGGTCAAGCATCTCTTGCTCAGTCGCACCTGTTACCCGCTTGAGTCAAAGAGTATCTTGCGCGCTGTACTCTTTTTTGCTTTATTTTTGAGTGATTACTCAACTTTTTTGTGTGTTATCATGGGGCTGAAAAAGTGAGTGCTAAGGACAATGGTGACAGGAAGAAGAGGATGATGTCAATGAAACTAAAGCAAGAAATAATAGGAAAACATGACCGTGGCGTACTAGTGATTGAACTCGCAAAGATCTATGACCGTAGTACATCGACAATTTGAATGATATTGAAGCAGAAGGATGCCATCAAGAGTGCTACATCAGCAAAAAGAACCACAATTCTTTCCCGATTAAGGACAAACATCCACGAGGAAATGGAGAAGCTTCTGCTCGTGCGGGTGAAAGAGAAAGAGTTGGCGGGAGATACAGTGATGGAGACGGTAATATGCGAAAAGGCACGGAGTATCTATGCCGACTCAATGAAGAAAGAAGCATCAACTTCTAAAGAGGCATCAGAAGAAGTGTTGAAGGCAAGCCATGGCTGGTTTGATAATTTTAAGAAGAGAACTCACATCCATTAATTGGTGAGGTATGGCGAATCTGCAAGCGCGGACGTGAAATCAGCCAATACGTACATCCAAGATTTCACTGCGCTTGTTGCAAAGGAAGGCTACATCCCTCAACAGGGGTTCGACTGCAATGAAACGGGCCTATTTTGGAAGAAAATGTCTCGGAGGACGTACATCACAGCATCATAATTCATAGGTCCGGAACGGATGAAATTGAATTCAGTTATTTTAAATGGGAGAAATTCGTTTGAGATACGAGCTGATTGACTTACGAGGTCGGTCCTGGAACGAATTAAACTTGTATCTCGAGGCGCCACTTTACTGATAATTTATAACAAGTTTTTGTTAGCCTCTACAAATTATATATTCCATGTACTTGTTAAAAATTATTTTTAAATATGTATTTTTATGGTAAAGATTAAACAAAGAAGGATATGTTTTTCATAAATTTTGTGCCATCTCATACAAAAGTACATAGTTTCAGGCCTTTGATTTTATACGTATTTTTAGAGCCTATAGTACAAGTGGTAAAAATGGTTGTGATAAGTGCTGGAGATGCTGTACTCCTTGTGCTGCTGCTGGTGTGTGTGCCACTACAGATGTGGCTGCAGCACCACACCGCTCACTCCTCCACTCCTGACTCCAGAGATGGTCAAGTCATGGCCCTAATCAGAGAATTCTGCAAGTAAGTAATTTCTCTCCTATCTCAGCGTGAAACTATAGTAGGCAGTTTTTTCATCATTAGCAATGTCTTTACTTTACCATTCAATTCAAAGATCAAATACAGTATGAATATTAAATAAAAAATATTGAGAGTTGTAACTTCCCAATTGCTATAAACCTAAAACACTAACATAATTTTGGAAACCTGCAATTCATAACTGTGCTAAGGCATTGTTGAGAATAAGTAGGTGTAAAAACAATATATTTATTTTCTTAGTTGATCTTTGAGTTGAAGCCTATGATGGGGAAAGAAATATTTCTGCCCTGTGAAATCTTCATTCCAATATGCCCATAAGTTATTTCTATATAATTGCAGAACAATGCCTTTCTTATTATCACTTAAATCCACTTTATGTGTATAATGACAGTAGATAAAGTGAAGGAAAAAATCCCAAAACTTCAATCCAATGTGGTAGTTGGAGCATCATATGAATGTTTGAATTCTGTTGAGCTCTAGTGTTAAACTCAGCTATGATGAGCTAATGCAGAGAAGGATAAAACAAAATATGAACTAGTAATTGTAAATAATTGTTTTTCAATTGCAAAACATAATTTGTTGCTTTTGAAGAAAATAGTAATACTATAAACAAACATTTTTGTGGAATTTTAATATTCAAATACTCTTTGTGAGAAGTGTTGAGAAGAATTTTTCACCTAATTTATGTCAAACCTTACTCTGTATTACTATGCATATACTGCACCATTTTTATTTGTATACAATTTGCATGTGAATGACTTTTTTGATTCTTAAAAGGAATTGAAATTGACCAATTTTTGTGCAGATATTTATTTCTGTCCATTGTGCCCATAATGTATTGTAATGTGGTGGAGTGTGATGGAGTTTTTGAATTTTTATTTTGCATGAGACTCGAGAAAATAGTTGAGTTTTTCAGTTAACAAAGCCAGATAATAGGGAGTCAAGTTTGAATACAAGAGGCTGTCATTTTAGCATCTATTTTCAATTGTGAAAACTATATTCAATCTAGTTTAAAGAACAAGAAATAAATGTGTTGAAACAACTCTGAGTGTAAACCATTGTGGGAATTAGGATACCAAAGTATTTGCAATTTGGATGAAGTAGTAAAACGTCAAAAATACATAGTTGTAGAAATGTTTCAGTACATTTTGGGACGACTGTACTTTAATGGGGATTTTAGTTGAAAAACCAGCAATTTAGAGATAGTTAGAAGATAGACAAAGGTGAGAGTTGTACCTGATTCAAAGTTAATTTGTAGGAAAGATCACAGAATCACATGTTTCTGTTGAGATTCATGGTTACATGGAGAGAGCCTTAGTCAAAGTAATGATGTTAGTACTTCAATTTTGTGAAATTTATTCCTTAGGTGAGTGTGGTAATGAACTGTCTACACCACTGATTTGTGATATTTTACTTATCTAAATATGCATTGGTCAAATGTTTAATGATTTCAGTTTCAATAATGTTCTTGTCTTGAATGAACCTTTTGCATTACAGAACAGTTCAACGTTACTTATCTCCGCACTTCTGGTCTACAGTGCTTCTGTACTCAACCACTGCTATGAACAAAGTCAAGGACAAAGGCAAGTTTTGGTAGTTCCTATTACTGTTGCAATTAAGTGGGCCCAATTTAAACCCATCAGTTTTAAAATTGATCTATCTATAAATTGTTTATCATGCACATGATGGCTTATGCTCTTTGCTAATAGTGTTTTAAAAAAAGATGGTGACTTTACCTTTTCTGTTTAGATAAAACTTTTGTCTTGGTTTGAACAAATGGGAACACAATTTTTTGCTCATAATGATCAACAACCAGAATATTAGAGAAATGGCTTACAGCACTATAATTTCTTCTGGTTTCAACAGTTGGGACAGCATAATATCAGTTGGGTATTTCCTTTCTCATCACTGTGCAACCTGTGTGAGAGGAACAGATTTACCTACCTAGGTAACTTCAAAATCTGTGACTAAAGGGACCAGCAAACTAGCATTCTAGGTGTTTTTGTGCATTGAATTTTATCCAGGAAGCACATAAAACATGACAGAAGACCAGGCTCTAGTGAACCAAATGGAAGGTGAGCATGGGCACCATGAATGTGCCACTTGCTAATGATATCTGGAATGCCTTCTATGACCGTCACATGCAAGTCATAGTCTGTACTGAGATGCAACTGCATTTCACATTTGGCTGCATTTCATTGTATTTTTAATTTCTTTTCAACTACAATTGGCTGCCTGACTTGTAATCAAAGAAATTTCATGCAGCCCGCTAGCCAAAAAGTTGTAAAGATATTAAGTAAAATGACATTTCAAGTCAAGAAACTGCCTTGAGATCAATTAGCTATGCTAATAGATGAGCTGTTGAAGTGTTTTCCATGCACAAGTTACTTGAATACTCCAATGGGGAGGATGATGTTCTGCATTAGTCTCAAGATATGTTTTTGCTTTGTATTGATTGTTGGAAACGATATCTGGAATCTCTTTAATGCATGGCCGTGCTAAATGCTTTAATTTTTGTTCTATTTAAACTAACTACACAGAAAGTCCACAATGGGCTTTTTAGTTAGTCAATGGTGCAAATCGCAATGTATCTTCCTGCAGTTTACAAAGTTACGTGATAGCAAATTATAATGCAAACTCTGCATCAACTGTAGTACATTGCTGGAAAACGTGGACTCAATGTACGATATGAGCCGATAGCTGTAGCAACGTTATTAAGCCATTTTTGTTGTTGTGAGTCTTACTCTGGGACAACTGCACGGGTATCCATTTCTACATGCAAAATTTTTATCATACTACTTGTAACTCACGAGCTTATGAGTGTTAATGTACCCTGGCAGACGTGTTGGAGTACTCGCGGTTGTCGTACGAGCAGTTATCCAACACACCAGAGGAAGATGGCGAGTGTCCTGCTGTCGAGGTTTTCAGGTTAAAGCATCCCGAAGGCTATTTTGGCAGCAGCGTGCACCAGCGCAGGTGAGCCTAGGTGAAATATTAATGGTCTTTGCGACTGCTGAACTTTCTGGACCATAGTTTGTGTTAGGCCGCCAATATCCCAAATTGACAATGTAATGGTGGGTTCTATCAAGAGGGACATCGAGAACTGGCAAAAGTTAGTCACACGAATAGCACTCTTAAGTCAAGTGTAGCATTTTCAGTTAATTTGCTGGTGAGCGTTTGATATTTATTTCTGAAGAGAAGTTTTTGAGGCTAATCATCTTCTGGCCAAAAATATGTCACGATTTTGATCCAATGTTTTCACATTGCTCATGATTATTGGTGTAGCTACAGAAACTACTACAGCCTGTTTCCATCGATCCTCAACTGTTTGTCAGAATCGGAGTGTCGAACAATTTTTTTAATTAACGAATGTCAAAATTTCACTGGCAGCGCTTTTACACTGCTGCATTTTACGATGAAGAATTTACCAATAATGTTTTCAAAATATACTGAGCTTTTTCAGATGAGATAGCTCAAAGCGAATTTAGATTTTCAACCATTTCTATCATTTAGACTAAAGACTTTAATAACCCCTTTTGATTCACGTTCTATGTGCTATTACCTCCACGTTTTTTGTAGAAAAATGCACACTTTCTTCATTGTTAATCAGGTTAAGATGAGCATTCCAAATATGTCAGCAAAAAATTCTAAGCTTAAAACTCAATGTATTGTGAATGGTATGTTTTGAAAACTTCTAATAATTGAGCGTGAAAATTGTAGATGTCTAATTCAAATTACAGAACTGCTTAAAAAACTTAGACTTGGCGAATCATACCAATACTGGCAAAACCAATTATGGTTGCATCATGTCTGGGAAGCTTAGATAAATAGAAAAAAGAAAGAAAAACAGTTAATTTCCAGTAGAGATGGTACAAAAGTACAATCATTGGTTTTTTAAATATCTTAAAGTTAATACACTTAGGTGATACACACACACGAGTATTGTAATACCCATGTCACTAGTCGGAAAGAAATGATTGAGGGTGATGTACTCCTAATCTTGCTTAATCTACATTTAATGATACATGTAATTATAATTATAAGAGACAACACAATTTCATGTTTGATGCATTTTCATTGTTGGGTGAAAACACTTTTGACAGTTTACATGTACATGACATAAAACTTTGACATTGTCTCAAGGTGCTCTTGATTTTGCTCTACACAGCTTTGTCTAGATTCTTTTGAGTGATGTATATTTTCTCCCCATTTGCAGGCATTTGTTATATTTTCTCCCCATTTGCAGGCATTTGTTATATTTTCTCCCCATTTGCAGGCATTTGTTATATTTTCTCCCCATTTGCAGGCATTTGTTATATTTTCACCCCATTTACAGGCATTTGTTATATTTTCTCCCCATTTGCAGGCATTTGTTATATTTTCTCCCCATTTGCAGGCATTTGTTATATTTTCTCTTCATTTGCAGGCATCGTTTTGTTGACCTCTCCTCTCGAATTTCTCCGGAGGAAAAAGTCAAGCTGGTTTATACGTATAGAGAAGAATAGACACGGGACGAATTATGTCTTTGTTCAGTGATTCCCTTACCTTATTGGCCGTAGCCCTGCTTAGTTGTAACTAAGTATATTCGCGGATGGGCGACTAGAAACACCGTCGCTCCTCCGTCAGACCAAAGCTGACACACCACGGCAATAAAACGGGGTTGGGATGATCCTCACCCCTCGCAAATTCCCATTAAAATAGCCAAATGTAGCAAATCAAATTACGCTGTGATTTCGTCAAAGTGTCGTAAACGGCGGGAAAACCTGATAATAATAATTATAATAATAACTAAGTATATGTAAATCTTTCAATCTCGTGGCAAAAATACCGTTTGTTTTTGTCCGACAGATCTGTAGATTTTCATGCACATACACTTAATGGTGAGATTGCCTGTGTTGCGGTTAGGAAATCTTTTCCTAATACGATAATACAAAGTCGAGGAAGTTTATCAATTTCTGTACTGTAGCTCGTTGCTTACCGTTAAATTTTAAACATTTTTAGAAGCAATTATTCCCTCAGGGGGATACAACTATTGTATCTATGGGAATTAGCGCTCCGAGGGAAAAATGTAAGGGCCTGAGCTGAGAGTTAGGCAGGCCTTCTTTTTGTTGAAATAAAAAGTTTTTATGTTAAGGACCATATTTTTTTTGGTTCACTGCTGTCCTGTTTTTCAGCACCTACTACTTTCTTCTTCAACTTTGATCTTGTTTCATGACTTCTTTCTCATCTTACTGTTCGAATGCCCTTTCTGCATAGATTCCGCGTTCCCTTAATTCCATACTAAATGATGCCTTCCTCCTTCCCCTCTTTGGATCGCATTTGTTGCAGATAGGGAGTCTTGAACTAACTAGTAATCTAGTCTTTTAGAAGCAATAATTGGTTATTGAAAGAAACATGCAACACTTCAGAACATTTGTGTTGCTATGTGTTATTTAAAATAAGTTGAAGTTCTTTCTCTGCAGTTTCCTTGTCACTCTAGTTTATCAAAAGCGCACTCCACCTACGCGTCAACCTGTATCATTTTGGTGGTGGTAATCTGAGCACAGACATTGTCCTCAGTCTCATAATAATAGTTATTTAATGAAATAACATTTATATTTTTGAACAGTTCTTTCTTCAAATACATACTAGCTGTTGAACGTAATATTCTCAAAGGTTTCTAAAAAAGCTTGTGTGTATCAATTATTGTTCACGTGCTGTTCATAACTGTTTCGCAGAATTTTTTTTTAAGGTTGCGCATTGCCTCACCCGCTTTATTTAATAGCAATTGTTGCAGTATGATGTCTAACTGGTATAATGTGTTGCAGGTACCGCACGGGTCTCATCTACTACAGAGTGGGTCAGGTGGTGCGGCACTCAGAGTACGGCATTAAGGCGGTCATCATTGGCTGGGATGAGACGTGTAGAGTGAGCCAGTGCTAGGATCAGTGAAGTTCTAAAGACAGTTGTGGCTGTCATATTTCTGTCGATCAGGCAAAAAAGCGGCAGATCCATTTTGCAAGATTTTTCAGGAGAGTTCTTTTTACGGAGTTTTATGGATTTTTTTTTATTACGGGAAAAGCACCTTCTACCACCAGAACAGCAACTGAAAGTTTAAAGGGGGTCTTATTAAGATATTTCCAATTTTGTTAAAACATAAAAATAGAAATTTCGAGAGTTTACGTTTTTTTTGTCTGATTGACAGATTTGAGTCTAGCTCTTTCACCAGAGCATCTATGGTTTTAGCCGCTCAGTAAAAATGCCATACGTGAGCAGCTAAAATAATGAATGCTCGAGTGAAAAAGTTGATGTGACGCGTTTTAGTTGATGTGAATGAGAGGTACAGAACGAGTTTGAGGCTATAATTGTGGTGAGAGAAACTCTCACTTAGATTTAACACATTCATTGCTGTATGACCCACCGATGGGTCGTGCTTAAGTTTTCCCAGCTGCAAAAAATTTGAAAAATCTTGAACGAACAATTTTGAAAAATTATTAGCAGTTATTTTACCCAGTTAATGTTTGCTATTTATAAAATTTTTAACAACTTTAAATTTGATTTTGATATTGAACTTCACTTTAACCCATTGCAGTCAGTGTTAAATTATGATGATGCTTCCTGAGTGAGTTAATTAATTTATTCATTTTTATGTCGGTTCTGATTTTAGAAAAACTTTTCGTTCAAGCAACAATTGCACAAAGTAAAATTCAGACTCTGAAACCTTCTTTACATGTATTTTCAGTAATCAGCTGTCATGTCTCCTGAGGGTAAAACAAAGTTATCTTACTCTGTAAGTTTTACCGTAATTTTACAACCTTGTGATTTCAAGTGGAGAATACTTAGGTCACTAATTGCATTGAGGTTTTGTTATCGATTGGTTACCGTTTCAGGCAGTGGATGCAAAATTCTATCACCTCTGATTATATCACTGATCATTAGTCATGAGGAAATGTTAGCAAGAACCTTATATAAAGGACCCTTCTGTAGTAGGAACCTGATAATGTTGAAGTGATAGGGGAACCTTTCGAGCAGAGAACAATGGCTATTTCAGGTTATTTTTAGCATTTTAATTACACGACAATATTCGTGCAAATATGTGTATATTTAAATGAAATTTTTACAAATATCCTACACTGTACTTATTTATGAAATTATTCTATGAAACCCCTTTTGGATTCAATGACTGCATCTATTTGGGTCCAAAACCTTTGAGAAGCTGAAATTAAGGGGTCTTTATTCATTCTGGACATCAACTGGACAATAGAGACCTTCAGTAAAGCTGTAGGTACTATGAGAATATCGATAGTCTCCCTTTCAACGATTATATATGATTTAAATCTGGCGAGTTTGTGGGTCACATGACTGTAAAAATTCTCTGACATCCAGTCTTGGGCTACTATAGCTCTGTGAGAAGATGCCGAGCCTTGCTGAAAGACGCATGGCTTTCCATTGGGTACTTCATCCATCCAGGGCTTGACAGGCGGTTTTAAAACATTCATGTATGCAGCAACATTAACCATAAGACCCTGGGGAAAATGAAAGGAGGCGTGACATGAGCTTCATGATATCCATGGGAATTAGCATTCCAAGCGGTAGCATGTGAGTTTCCGTGCTAAAGGTTAGGTAGCCCTTGCATGTATTAAAATAGAACAGATTTTTATTTTGTTATAGGCCATCTTTGTTTTTTGGTTTACTATTGTCATGTTTTTCAATACCTACGATTTTCTTCTTCAACTTTTATTATGTTTCATGTACTTCTTTATCAATTGGCGGTTTCTGTGCACCTTGTGCAAAGATTCCGCGTTCTCTTAAGTCCATACTAAATGGTACTTTCCTCCTTCCTCCCTTTGGAATGCCTATGTTGCAGTTAGGGTGGTTTATAATAATATCTCATCCAATCTGACCATAATTATTCATAACACCTAAAACCATCACAGTAGGTGAAAATTTGGTGTGCATCACCCTGGGTATTCAAAAGGATCTGCACAAAACCACTTGTTAATTACCGTTCACATAACCGTTTGTTGATTTTCTGATCCTGGCCGAAGTATTTCCACGAGTGAAAAAGCAGAGTGTGCCGTGTTTGTGGAAGTTTTTGACATTGAAAAGTAACCGCTTTAAACGCTTCAGACTGTTTCCCTGTGTCTTTACTGATACGAAGTGGCATTTCCTCATTACACATGACTTGTATCGAATGTCCTCATATACCCCAGTTCTGATGGTCCACTCTGATTCATGGAGTGGATCGCATGAACAAATGATCTGGCACCATGTAAAAGGATACTGATTCCTAAATCATTATGTTATGCAGTTAAATCAACTTTAAATTCATTTCTTGTGTTAACATCTTACTGTGAGCAAATTATCAGAAGTAAAAAATGATATTTTGAATTGAAGAACATCATGAACTGCATTCTTACGCAGACGAATCGTGAATAAAAACACCATGGTTACTACTCTCAAAGTCAACAATGTTGAAATTATTTTTTGCTGTCAGATTTTAAAAGGGTAAATGTTTCGAGCACCAGGCTCATCATCAGTACAAATTGTCTAAAAAGAACAAAACCAAGATGAATAACTAAAAATATACAGGAAATAAACAGAAATAAAAAATAGTACTACTAAAATCAAGAGGAAACTATGTACAAAGGGTGGGCACTATTAGTTTCATTAAGAGGCGGCTTAAGTTTGAAAATGTATAAGGACTCTAATATTCTCCAATCATTCTGATGGCTGGCTGAAGCTAAAATGCTAAAATTACTGCACTGCACACTGGAGCCACACTGTTCACTATGGAGGCACACCGAAGAGTGTGGGGGATGGGCAAGAATCCCTCCAGTCCAGCCACTTCGTCCAGCATGCTCCGCTACTCTGACGCCCAAAGTTTTGCAGGTCGAGCCTACATAACTAGATGCACATTGTGCTCAACGAAATTCATATACAAGAGAGCGGCGCATGCTGGAAGGTAATTTATCTTTGTAGTTGAAAAACGAACCTATAGTAAATTTGTTTTTAAGAATAATTCTGAAATCAACATCAGGTAAATATGAGTGAAGAATTTTGACAAGCTCTGTTCTCATTTGTTCAGATTTAGGCCCAAAGTATAAGAAAGGTAAGTATAATCTCTTTCTCGTGCTATCGAAAGGATTGGCGGGTGAGCTATATTTGAAACTTAAAAAACGTTTCATCGAAGATTGAACTAAACCAACAGGAAAAAAATAATTCTTGAAAAATTACACAAAAAAGAGAATTCATTGTGAAGTCAATTATAATTTGAACAAATTTTAAAGGCTTTATGTAACGGGGTTTTTATGCTATTAATTTTAAAAAGATAAGATGTGAAACTAAAAAAAACTAGTACTGAGTCCCGTTAAAGTCGATTTTTGGTAAACAGAAGTTAAGAAAATTCCGTCGCGTTAAAAATTGAGGTATCTAAAAATAAAAACTTGCTACCTACCTCTGGTTCAATCGGGAATCTAATATTGCTATGTTTTGAATTCAAATAATCAAGAAATTGGGCAGGATGGGACGGGTTGTAGAGAAGCATAAAAGTGTCATCGAAATATCTCTGATAAAATATAGGACGAAATTGAGGAGCGCACTCAGCCAGCCATTTGGTCTCATGGCGGCACATAAAAATATTTGTGAAGGGAGGAGGTAGGACCGAGTGGCAAGCCCATACCCAGTCCATCGACCGGTTTGTAAAATTTCCCATTGAAACAAAAGAATGAATTTAAAACGGAATGCTGTAACAAAGTTTTAGAAAGGAAACGAGTTAGGCCAATCACAGTGGAAGACGGGTTGGCAAATAAAAGGTTTAAACATATATCTATGGTTTCAATAATGGGAACATCAGTGAAAAGATTCTCTACATCAAAAAAAGCCATGTGGTATTTTCCAGCATGTGTGAATAATTTAAGCCTGTTGACAAAAGTATAAGAATTATCCACTGAGTAATCATTTACAGTGAAAGGTGATAAAATTGGTACAAGGAACTTTGCCAGTTGATAACTAGCAGTATTATAAGCTGCAAATAGAAGACGGAATGAAAAATTAGTCAAAAAATTTGCTTTATGAATTTTAGGGAGTCCGTAAAGAATTCCTGGTCCTGATCCAGAAATGAAAAGTTTTTTGCAAAGATCATCAGCTATAAGCTTTTTATTTCTGAGTAGCTGCAAAAAATTATTAATTTTATATTCAATTTTACGTGAGAACTTTTCAACAGGTTCAGAAATGACAGAGAATTTAGTCGGATCGGAAATAATACTCTCCATTACATCAGTATAAACACACTTGTCAAGAAGCACAATTCCATTTCCTTTGTCAGGCTTACAGATGATTATTGATGAGTTGTTGTTACAGATGATTATGCTAATGGTTTAGTTCAGTCTTTGATGAAACGCTTTTTAATTTCCAAATATAGCTCACCCGCCAATCTCTTCGATAGTACGAGAAAGAGATTATACTTACCTTTCTTATACTTAGGGCCTAAATCTGAACAAATGAGAACAGAGCTTGTCAAAATTCTTCACTCATATTTACCTGATGTTGATTTCAGAATTATTCTTAAAAACAAATTTACTCTAGGTTCGTTTTTCAACTACAAAGATAAATTACCTTCCAGCATGCGCCGCTCTCTTGTATATGAATTTCGTTGTGCACAACGTGCATCTAGTTATGTAGGCTCGACCTGCAAAACTTTGGGCGTCAGAGTAGCGGAGCATGCTGGACGAAGTGGCTGGACTGGAGGGATTCTTGCCCATCCCCCACACTCTTCGGTGCGCCTTCATAGTGAACAGTGTGGCTGCAGTGTGCAGTGCAGTAATTTTAGCATTTTAGCTTCAGCCAGCCATCAGAATGATTGGAGAATATTAGAGTCCTTATACATTTTTAAACTTAAGCCGCCTCTTAATGAAATTAATAGTGCCCACCCTTTGTACATAGTTTCCTCTTGATTTTATTAGTGGTATTTTTTACTTCTATGTTTATTTCCCGTATATTTTTATCTATTCATCTTGGTTTTGTTCTTTTTAGACAATTTGTACTGATGATGAGCCTGGTGCTTGAAACGTTTACCTTTTAAAATCAGACAGCAATAAATAATTTTAACAATGTTGACTTTGGGAGTAATATTTTGAATGATTTGGGTGTATAATGAACTGAAAATGACATGTCCTCAAATAGCTTTCACTCTCTGTAGTAATATTGATTGTACCCAATGAGCGCTGCACTGTCATGTCAACGAACATGTGGCACTCTAAAGTGCTCAGCTAGGGCTGTACTTTGTCAGAAATATAAGTCAGATCCAACCATCTCCTAGGATCGAGAAATTATGTCATGGTATCTCATGACGGTTATTAAGATCACATTTCCAATCATTTCTAGAAATTATTAGGGAAATAATTGTCAAAAATTCCAAAAATTAAACGAACATTTGTGTATAGCTTCAAGTGTATCATCTGTTAATCAAGTTGAATAGCCGCTCATTGCATTCGGACTGAATAATTAACCATGTCTAAATTATGGGTACCTTATTTCTGTTGTCAAAATATTTGTGCAAAGAAATAACATGGACAACAATCCCCCGTACCAAAAAAGGTTAGTGTTCAGTCATAGTGTGGCGTTCTTTCCTTTTGTTTAAAATTATGAAAAAATGACCAAGCTTGAGCTCTATTCAGGCTGTCACGCACGACAAGCTTCTCCAACTATCTACATTCATAGGTTAAAATGAAATTTATGACTGCTATATATTAAAACGTTGTAGTTCTTAACTCTGGATACTTAAAACTGACTGAATTGCATAATACGCTGATGCTCCCTATCATACACTGACCACGGCTTGTCCTACTGCTGTGCAATTGTATTTCTGGTGCAAGTGGCAGTGAATCTTGCTTCAACCCATGTATTTCTATCGTGTTCTCGTGAGTCGAAGGCTGCTGCTAATTATCACGAGAACACTCTTGAAATACATGTGCTTGATCAGACAAACATGCTTGATGCACTTTGCGAGGGATCTTTTGTTTTGAACCTTGGGCTCTGAGTTTAGTTAAGCTTTACTTCATATTGGTGTATAGAGGAATATAGTCAATAATATTTCTCAATTTTTTTGATGTAGAAGTTTTCTTAGCTCATCCTAATCTACCAAGGCTAGCCGCACAAAAAGCAGTAGGGAAAACCTATTGGAGTAGTATTGTTGTGAAACATTTCATCATTTGATGTCAAAAGATCTGCTCGAGTACTATCCGCGGTTCTTTTGTTGTTTTTACGGATGATTCATTGTCTTGGAGGGGACGTTTGTGTGTACCTTTCCTCATGTGGCATGGTTTCCTTCACTAGCTGAATGATCAACGCCTTTTGTGACCCGTGAATAATTAATCGTCCAAGTGATGATTTTTCATAAGAGATCAATGTTAGCAAACTGATAATATGAACATCTTTGCAGGCGCCGCAAGAGTTCATTGATGAGGCCTATCCCAAAGAGCTGGCGGTGGTGAGTGTTCTAGTTTATTGATAGCTATTGGTAGCTAGTGCTGTGCTTCTACTTGAACAATATCTATTTACTCTTATTCAGGGAGTGCTTTTTCCTATTGCTCTAAAATAAATTGTCCAACTAGTCTACCTTCATTGTACAGCCTCTGTGATAACCGTTTGACTGTTGAGAAAAGTGTGGTGTACTAATCAAAGCTGCGGATTCCAGGAGGTGTGCGAGAAAGCAAACTACGCTGTCTTGCTAGACGTGAACGACTACCATTCAACAGCCGTGCAGTATTTTGCTCAACAGCACATAGAACTGCTCACCAATCAAAAGGTAGGATGTTGTAGGGAATGCATGGCGATGACAATTTCGCAAGGTCGTGTGTTGCTTATTTTGAGGGCGCACATCTTCATTTCTGAGCATTATCCCAATTTTCCTTGTCATTGTGCTGCCTTTTATCCATAGTCCGTTTTCTTCCTCATGCATGCCTTATTGTTGACCATGTGTGTAATCAAATCAATGGTACAGAAGTTTGTTGTAATTGAGTTTACATTTCTGTCTTCTAGCGTCCTTGCCACGAATTTATCCTCCGCTGTTATATTTCTTTTTCAAATCCAGCACCATGTTTTAATGAACTGGTCCTCTGAAGGGGATGCAACTGTTGTATCAATAAGAATTAGCGCTCCCAGGATGTGAGGCCCCGAGCTGAGTGTTATGTAGGCCCTCTTTTTATTGATATAAAATGTTTTTTGTTTCATTGAGAACTTACTTTTATCGGTTCACTGTCCTGTTTTCAGCACCTCTAACTTTCTTCTTAAACTCTTTTCTTGTTTCTAGCATAAAAGGAAAATACCAGTAAAATAAACAACTTTCTTATTTAATTTACATCAAAGATATTGTAATTGATAAGGATGTTTTTCTGATACGGATGTGTAGTGAGACCAAATGCTTTTTGTCAAACCAGTCCGTAACAGTTACATAAGTTAGTTTAAGCCTCCCTAACTTCAACAAAAGTTTTCCATAGAGAGGAAGAATGAAGGCACCACTTAGTATGGAGTTAAGGAAATGCGGAATCTATGTACAAGGTGATCGTGTATAGATTCCCTTTGCAAACAAAATACAAGATCCGTTCCACATAAAACCAGTAAGTTAGAAAAAAATCATCTTGTGCAAAAAATCACCTTCAAGACTCCCTAACTACAACAAAAGTGTTCTAAAAGAGGAAAGCACTACTTAGTAAAAGGCCGAGAAAATGGGGAATCTATGCACAAGGCGTTCACGCACAACATCACCTGCTCATTAAATAGTATGCTAGGAAATAAGTCATGAAACAAAATAAGAGCTGAAAAACATAGGTGCCGGAAAAAGACGAGCAGTGAACAAAGAAAAAAGAACCATGCGGCTGCATGGTTCTTTTTTCCATTTTTTCGTCAGGTTTTGAGTTGCATTACGTTTCTTCTCAGCTCCAACGCTTGCACGTTCATAGCGACTTGTACCTCAAGACACCAACTGACCTAGGAGTGAAATCGCTTCAACTTCTACATGTAATCGTAGTTATTGATTTATAACTTTTATTTAACACCTCATTCTTTTGTATAGGGTTAACTGTTCATCACTCTTTTTGTGCATTTTGGCTTTTTTGTGGGTGAGGATTTTTTTATTTCTTTTATAAGACTTCTGTTGTTCTATTGTTCTGATGAAAGTGGCTTAAAGGATTTTATTCTTATACAGGAAATTCTTTAACGTTTAATTCTGAAAATGATTCTGGGTGAAGGCTAAGTTTTGTGTGATTTGGTAAAGTTTCTGTTAGTAGACTTGATGGACTTGAGTTTGATGTATAGGATCCATCATTACTTTCCTTCGTCTTCTCCACTTTTAAATTTGATCATTTTCAGCTGAGGTTGCGGCAAGGCCGACAGCCAATCTACCGGTAAAGTAAAATGTTAACAATGTTCTGTGAGAGAACTTCCATGTTAATACACTTATGAATGTGAATGCATTAGTATCGTTTGTTGAAAGGCCTGCAGTGAGCGAAGCATTTCATCGCGTTTTATTTTATGTATTTACGTCATGTATCAAGTACAGAACTGTACACTTGTCAAGTTGAATTAATCATAGTTTCACTTCCAACTGACTAGCACAGTAACCTAATTTTTAGCTCAGAATGTTCATAACATATTACTCTAACTAAAGGTGAGCCATCCCCACACGGATAAATACTTCTCACACTTCGATGGCTCCCGCTACCTACCCGCCCCTTGGCTGGCAGCCATGTACCCTGAGGACTGACGCACTGGGCGTGGTGGTGTCTGGCCTCCTCCCTGACACGCCACATTGCGACGGACCGTCGAGTGCTGTTCGACACTTACTACACTTGGCGTGCTCGTGCTATCTCATAATCCCCGACGTGCGATCACGCGGTATATGGGGTAGATGTGATTTTTGGAGTATTGGTCTACGTTTATTATGTTGAGATTATTTCTCGCCATACGTGGAACACGTTTTCTGGTCGTGCTCATATTCTATCACAGCGCCGTAGCGTTGTAACGTCGGCTGGGGGTAGAAAACTGAAATGCTAGATTTCAGCGTCGGGCTGTTTTTCAATTTTGTACGACTCTGTACTCTTTTTTTCTGAACTTGTGGTTAAAATTACAATCTCTAGTCACTTTTTCACTATTGCTTCGACGCGGTCCAATCTTCAGCCATGCTTACAACTTGATAACCTTTTCGTGAAATTAATGCAGAGTTATAGAAAGAAGATGGAAGCTATTGCTCCAAAACTATAGAGATCAGAGGTTCTTTGTAATTATTTATTTAAATTTCATGCGCCAGTTATCGGAAATTTCAAGATTTTTTCTAGTTTTATAACACGCAAAACAATCTCATGTTGCGTCACTTATGTACTTGCATTTCATGTGTTTGTTGTTTGGTTGAACTTCTGATTCACCTTTGATTGGAATGCTGCAATTGTTTTCACTATTCAAAGTTTCTAAAGTGCAAGCGTGATGTGATTTTACTCAAGACTCGGTCGTTTTTTTTTCTATTTCACGGCAATTCTTAGGATTGTAATAGATTTTTTCAGCTCATTGTAACATGGTCAACGTACGGTGTTTATTTCTATATTGAAGCAAAGCTTGTACTACTACTACTACTGACGATTGCATCTGCCAGAACTCATTTGTTGAAGCTACAAGTGAAGGTCAATTGATCTGTGCAGTTCCTGCTTCGCGTGATATATTTGTTCTCTTTAATATGATGCATTATGCAGCGACTTGTTTGTAGACAAAATGACGGAAGGCTGAGAAGCCAAAGCAACCTTAAGAAAGTTCTGCCAAATCATGACATGTGCGTCAGTGTTAAGGTTTCCGGAGAAGAATGTATTAATTCTATTTAATCTAATTTATGTAGTTTTACTTATGCTTCAAATTTAACTCTCCTGAAAGGAAAATTTATTGTATTTGCTTACTCTGCAGTTTGTGATAGCAGAATCTTTCACAGAGTGGCAGGAATTGCTTAAACCAACGTCACTATTTTTTTATAATCGATAACGCTTATTGAGCTTCACCCACTTAGTGGGAAATAAATTGTTTTATTTGTGATATGTTTTAAATACATTTTTACTGTACGTTTCTCAGGTGTTCCTTTTCGTCCTTGTTCAGTGTCAACTACATATTTAGTAGTATTGCTATAGGAATTAATATAGTGCAAGAGTCATGTTTTTAAATTTAGTTTAATTCATTTTCGTCGGCTGATGCTATTTCAGTGGGCTAATGCTGATAAATTGGTAAGGCATTAATAAGCCTTTCTAAACGGAAACATATACGTTCAAGACACTTTTTTCATCAAATTCTATAGATATTTCATTGCTTTTCAAGATTATCTTTTCTAGATAAGCCCCGCCACTAATGCAACACATAAGTTCCCCCACTTGTTACTTTTGAAATGATGCACCTATCGACTCCCAATTACTCTTAAGCGAAAGAGTGTTTTAATCTTTCGTTTGAGAGTTATGCGAAGTCGATAAGTGTATTATTTAGAAATTTACAAGTGAATGAACTTCTGTGTTGCATTAGTGGTGAGGCTTATCTGGAAAAGATCCCAAGATTCCATGAAGGGGTCGAGTACAATTCATTAGATTAGATTATTAATTAGTTTAAGCCTCCCTATCTTCAACAAATGAGATCCAAAGAGAGAAAGGAAGAATGCACCATTTAGTATGGAGTTAAGGGAACGTGGAATCTATGCAGAAAGGGCATTGAAACAGTAAGATGAGAAAGAAGTTCATGAAACAAGATCAAAGTTGAAGAAGAAAGTAGTAGGAGTTGAAAAAACAGGACAGCAGTGAATCGAAAAAAAGTTGGTATGTAACAAAACAAAAACCTATGTTATTTTAACAAAAAGAAAGCCTACTTAACCTTTAGCTCGGGCCCTCACATTGTCCCCCTGGGAGCGCTAATTCCCATAGATGCAATAGTTGTATCCCCCTGAGGGGGGCACAATTCACTCATGGACAAAATTTTGAAGAAGTAATCAGGTTGAATTAACATCCATACTCCCCTCAACGAGTGAACACCGCATGTAACAGATTTCACGGTCCATTACTGTTAACATTTTCGAATTAAGAAAAACTATTGAGTGTTCAAAAAGAGTCAGCATTAATAACTTTTCTGCAAAAAATTATTTACATAAGATGTTATAAAGCTTCAGATAAATATGCATATCAGACTTGACAAGACAATAAATAACTTAATAATAAGAAATGTTGGAAGTTACATCCTCCACTTCAAGTATGCAAGTCTGCTCATCAAGTCATGGATAGTATGTCAACATACCTAAAGTCATATAACGTCTGATGAAAAAGGGCTGTCACCGGGCTTCTCGCGCAACAGTAACAATATTGTGTACGTGCAAAGTGAGAGAAAAAATGGGAAATTACTTTCTTGAACGATAATGGACTCGCGCTTGGTGTGACAACATTAAGAGAATAATGAGGCAGGAGCGCTCACTGCAGAGAGAAAAAGATCTTGTGCATCCATACGGGTTAGAATTTACGGCAGGCACAGCGTGAGAGCAACACGAATACGTTGTTTTTTCAGTACAGCCGACTGCACAAGTAATTTTCTCAGAGCCTTCTGTTTCCGATTTTAAGACCCACTTAACCAAAAATGTTGCAGCAAGCACATAGGCTCAATGCTACACAATATTTTATTGAATACGACTCCCGATATTCTCTGAATTTCCCCCGTCCCGAATACTTCTAAAAATGACAGTCGCTCCAAACTTACACCAGAATCTTGAACCTGATGCGCCCCAACTCAATTGTCTCCCTTTCATATATAAAGAAATGTATACATTCTCATTCATCATGAATGTCTTTTTAAATATACAAACATCACTATAATTTTAATTATTTTATTCACAATAGGGAACATTTTCGCGTCTCGTAAGAATGTCAAGAACCACAGCACGAACGGGCCTTGTGGTGCGTCTATGCCGCGATGGTAACTATGTGCATGATGAAACCAAGTCAGCCGTGCACATTGCTCGTGAGACACTTGTCTCTCTCATGCACTTGATGAAGCCAAGTCTTGCATGCACGTCGCTGATCCATGCGCTGTCAGACTACTTCTTGATGCGAGTTTCGGGCGCAGCATGCCGCTCCTGGCTGTGGTTGCCACTGAGCACCAGGTAGCTGCTACCCAGTGCCTTTTGCTTGTCCATCTGCGCATGAATACACGTTTGTGAAAACAACATAAAATCAAATGAATGAGTTCATTCTTCATGCGATGTAACGTGTTCATTAGGTTACTTCATTGATGAAAGCGTGTCATACAAAAAAAAAATATGGACGATCAAAGAAGATACTATGGCAAAAATGTTACTCATCTCCATACTACGCTAAGTCTGATCAAAGATTTTGCATCAATAATATACGTCTGTGTAGGCATCATCATTCATATTGGGCCTACCAGAAATGAACCCGATTCAACCATTCAAGCGAGGTTAGACCAAGGTCTTTAGGTCAAAAGAGAGTAGCCTATTACATCAAGAATTGGACAAATTTATACCTTTCAACTTCTACATCATAGACCGATTCCCTCTTTTGAGCTTAATGTCGCCCACATCTTTATGCATGGAGTCTTGATACATTTCTCTTTCAACAAGCCCACCTTTCTTGTACCATGAATTCCGTTACTTTTTCAACCCAATGCTGCTTGTTCGTTCACTCAGACTGATTGAATCACTTAAAATTCACTTACACTCATCAAACTCAAACACTTACGGGTATATTTTCGAACAGTGTCACTCTTAGTAAACGGTTTAATTTCATTTCTAATGCTTTCAGTTTTTGTTTTTATTTTAGTCTCAGTTTCAAAGTTTGTGCACCATAAAAATGCATTAACCTAGAACAGTTTTGCACAAATTTTTCTTTCTAAAAAACACACGCCTCTCCGCACTTTTCCCCTCTCCACACGCTAGATCTCCCTTTTCCAGCTATGCGTTCCACATCTCAAGACACTGACGCATGATCTTAACGTAATAAATGTTCGTTCATCATCCCCAATTCATTGCAAACTCAATGGATCAATACCCTTACAACTGCAAGAGGGGTCGACACTGGGTAGATGAAAACAGCCATGGTCATTCCTTATTCCCTACAGACAGTATTACATTAAAATATGAGTTGGAGGTAAATATTTTGATATTCATTTTGAATTTAGGTGATTGAGCTGCAATAGAAATCATCAGACACGCTGTACATAAGAAATGATTAACGCGCTTGTGTTTGAATGAGTCATGTCGCTCACCTGGCGCTCGAGAGTCTGCAGAGGAGTGTCAGACGAGCTCATCTGCTTCATGAGAAGCTCTTCCTGCCATTTCTTCATCCTCTTCTCAGTTTTGTTTTTACCTGATCCTTTCCCGTGGAACTTGTGAGATAAATACCTACAAGTGAAGAACATTTTTTTAATATTCGACAGTTCGCACCCAACATACTTGCAAGATCACTTACTTACGCATTGTTAGTCACGCTTTGAGATTAAACTGTTTCAAGCACCGTCTTAACGGTCGAAAATCAAATATACTTCTTCGATAACTTCTGAAATTTGAAATTGTGCTTGCCACAAGTAAACAATGATACATAAAAAGTTATAACTAAAATATATTTCAAAATCATTTCAAACGTTAATTATCTTTATAGGAAATGTTCTTTATCCCAGTTGCAATTTTCGTCCAGTTCAGTGAACATAAGAGATGCCTTTTAAAAGAATAAAAATACCTAAATTTTTATTCGTGACTAAAATGTCTTCCTCTTTTTGTACGAGCTAGAAATTTTGACGAATTTTGAATTTCAGCTTCGATAACGCGTATTCATGTTGTTTTGGATAGGGTATACTAAGCAAGGATTAAACAATTACAAGTTAACTTGTGAGAAGCATTTAGAGAGAGTAAAAAATTCATTGCGCAGAGTGAAGGGGTCATCGATTGCAATAGAGGTTGGAACACAGAGCATGCTGGTATAAAATAAAATGAAGTTTTCTAGCGCAGGTACGGTAAATACACAATAACGTGCGAAATAATGGAGAGCAGCTTCACGTTTTTGTATGACCGTTGAATTTATTTACTTGAAGATGAGGGTGTAAGGCTGAGCCAAATATCTTTTAATTAATGTTAGATTTTGAACTGCTTTCTATGAACAGAAATTAGAGGCAATCACTAGCCTAAAAGAATTTAAACGTTTTCTTTTCTGTTATGTCTCAGAAGTGCGTCAATTTTGCATGGCTAGACTGAGTAACAGAAGAACTTATAGGAGGAAATGATGAGTCAGTTGTACAGCACGAAGCGTAAGGTATTAAATTGGTCTGGGAATTTGAAGAGCGAAGTTTGAGTCGTGTTTTGTTACGAATTGGAGAGCCTCATCTTCCCTACTGGAATAGAGAGCAATCTGCAAAAATCCTCAATTTAGTCAGTTGCTGGATTGGCGGCAGGATTGATTTATTAATAATTTAGAATGTAAGTTCTCAGTTGAAGACATGGAAATCAAGTGCCAATATTTCTGACACCAAATGAATGACAAAACAAACGCCAATACAAAAGCAATGTATCAAATCACATCATTTAGAAAACTTGCAAGTGCCTCTGAAGCACATATTACTGCACACATTACGCGTATAATACTTTTTATTCAACCTGAAGAAACAACGCTGACATGAGTAATTATTCTACCCTTAGTGTTTAATATCTGCTCCAGAAGAGTTACAGCATTATTTTAATTTAACATATTAAATATGAAATGCTAAATTTTAGCTGAGCTTACCTGAAAGCTTCTTTAGGACACAGCTTGCGCCCTTCATCGTCAACGTACTCGAGAGAAATCTTGGGCTTGTAACCCTCCTTCTCCCTGAAATCCGTAATTGGTCCAGAGGCATACCTGTCTCCCCCACGACCTCTCCTGTCGTCATCACCAGCCTTGTCATCTATGCTGTAGTTGACAGCGCGCAAATGTTGTAGGGCAGCGTTTGCTTTCTTGGTAGTTTGGGTCTTCTCAAGATATCCTTTTTTTATGGCAAGCCTCAGGGCATTTGCAACACCTCTGCTTGCATCGGGCTCCTCATCCAAGATGGGCACAGATTGACTTTCAGTAATTTCAACTTTTGTATCATCTATACCAACCTCTTCCCAAGCCCCACCTACCCCTACTGGCTCAGATGCTGCTTTTGCACTCTGCTGTTGCAGAGTGGCACTATGATCTTCCTCAGCAGCTCTGTTGCCACTAAGACCGTAAGTTGGGATGTCCCCCAGCGTTCTGCAGAATTCGTCTGTAGTGTTTAGCGTGACCACTAGACCAGAAGCTCCTTCCTCTCCGAGGTTTTTGTCACTGCCCAGTAGGTCTGACAGTGGCACAGTATCATCCATGGGTTCAGTTGCTTCCAACAACGTTCTAATGTCTTCCAGCTTTGGTTGCCGTTGCTTAGCAAGCTTGGCTTTCCTTGCATTGGCCAATGCTTCTTGCAGCTCCAAGTCATCTTCAAAAATTTCATTATCATCTGGTACAGAATCAACTTCCATTCGTGATGTACTTTCTTCCTCTTCTTCCATGAGTTCTCGCAGAGTCTTGGTTCTACCCTCAACTTCACCTGGCTCGAGGACTTCAGGTGCTGCTTTTGGTTCCTCAATCACTCGCAGACTCTGCACAGCTCCCCCACTACGGGATCCATGATGCATCTCATCATCATCCACGGGCTCCAAATCATCTGAAGTCAATACCTTCTTCTTCTTCTTTTTGCGTATTTTTTTAGGTTTCCTGAATGCTGTAGTTGCCTCATCCTGAGTCATGTACTCAGACGCGAGCTGATTGTCAGAAGACGTTAAACTATGAAGCTGCCGCAGCTTTGCCAGCCTCCGCTGCTTCTCTCCTAATCCTTGAAGACCTGTAGTGTCATCTAGAATTGCCTGCCCTTTATTGCCCAGACGGAAAGATGCCTTGGAGCGACCCTCCAGCTCTTCATCATACTTCTTCAATACTTTACTTTGCTTGAGGTTGCCAAAGTCATCCATTTCAGGAGCCTCGTATTCAAGATCGTCTTTCTGACGTCGTCTCTCGATATTCTGCACAAAAAATGGACACAATATGATAAAAAAAAGAAGGTAAATAAGTAACAATTAAGCTAAGCTTTAAGAAATACTTGAAAGTATTATAATGTACATGTACAACTGATCCATTAGAAAATATCATGCAAAGATAAAGAAATTTTTACAAATAACTTTTTGACTGAATATATGACGCACTAAAATATACAGAACATCTTATGAAAATTAGATGTAAATAATCTTGTTGGTGAGTTTAGAGGTCTAACTTTGTGTTTACTTCAATAATTTTCAATATTTAAGGAGCATTAGTACAGCATTAACGCTAATATTGTGAAATATCATTAAGCACCAATGAAGATTAATCTTGCAGTCAAATATAGAAAAAGGATATTTGATACCATAAAGGTTACGAAGGTTTAAGATAAGCATCCAATAAAAATAGAGTTAACATTTTAATACGTAAACAGTCAAAGTAGAATGCCTTCCAGTTTTTAGCATAACACTTTCTTGTGATTTTAATCTACCCATCTACTCTTGCATGCGATCCAACTTGCTGAGTGTGCAATACACCCTGTAAATGGAGCACACTTGGCTATAGTTTAAATATTAGATTTGGACTTGTCTCAAATATGGTGGTATTTTTTACAAAAACTTAGCAATGCTCAACAGTTTCCAGCCTTTATAATAGTCTATTGAAAAGTTAACAATAAAAACCTCGCCACAAAATTCCTTTTGGAGCTTTTTGTTCTTTCATATCAAAATGCCACTTGTAAAGAGTTTTTCAAATTGAATGAGAAACGTGACACCTAGATACTAAATACCTAGTAACACTTACTTACTCTAGTAGAGGTAATTAGATAAGGTTAGAGTAAGCGTTAATTAAAGCTTTCTTAAGAACAAAAACATGTTCCCAAGAGAGAGAGGGAGAGGCAGAAGGCACCATTAAGCATGGAATTAAGGGTATGGGGAATTTATGCCCAAAGTTCTTCCATTCACCCAGCGTGTAGAAACAGCAAGACTGAAGGAAGCTTATGAAACAAACTAAATTGAGGAAGTAGGTATCGAAATTAAATTGAAAAAATGGTCTGCTACAAAATAATCTATTTTACTTCAAAAAAAGCAGGCCTGCCTAACCTTCAGCTCAGGACCTCCTATTTTCCCCTACGGTCTCGCATTTCCCTAAGTGGTAAAGTTGTGTCCCCCTTGTGGGAATGGAGCAGCACAAAGAATAAGCAGAAACCTCTGCAAAACTATTCTCTAGTTGCTTCCCTAGTTTTTGTGAAATTAACTTCCACAGTGTTCTGATGTCACTATCACTTTTCCGATGATAAGTCACAAACACGATTGAAATATCTGAATTTACATACAGTTAACAGATGCTTTCCTTATTACACTGTAACTGAATTACTAAACATGTGTGATCCAAAAGATTCTTAGAATAAGATGCTCGCGAATATTTGGTACTTTTATGATTATATTTTACATTAGAATTTGGCTTTTCATCCTTTATACAGCGAGGATTAGTCATGTTACCAAGAAATGAAAACCCAATAACATACAAAAAGAATATCCATTTAAGTTCAGCTTCTTGAAGAAAACTAGGTATTCTACCAACCTTAGACGTGCCACCATCAGCATTCAGGCCTGCTTCAGCAATTTGGTGTAACAAAATGAAAACTTGCAAACAAATAAATTAAATTCATTCATTCAACGTTTAAATTGTTTGCAATCAGTTAAGTGATCAAATAGAACGTAGCGAAATTTGGTGTAACTCAAGCTGAAGTGGCACCACGAGAGCGCAAAATTAGGATATCTCAGTTGGCACAACTCGCTATGCTGGCAAAAGTGTTCCTCGATGCAAAAAAAAAAAGAAGTGATAACAGTGAAAGACGAAGACACTCACGCCCGAGGTTGGTTACATGGCTTGCTAGTTTTCCCCACAAAAAAAAACATAGAAAAGGAACGAATAAAAACTAAGGCTACTAAACAAATTTGTGTTCACAAGTCCTGGTGATAGTGTGGGAGGTCCCTAGGGCTACCCCTAAGGGGCGCCAGTTCCTCTAGGTACATGATATAGACAATATCAACTGCTACCCCTAAACATAGTTTAGGAATCCTACATATCCCTGAGAGGAGAGCCAACTCCCCAAGAAGTGTTGAAGTCACCCCTTTGAGGGGTGACGCACGCAATGCCCTGCCAAGCTTCTTACCAACTCGGCCGCCTCCTGGTCCACAATATTGACGTTGATCAGTTCATCGTCAGCCCCAGCCAGCACGTCTGCGTCCGCCAGAGTTAGGATGGTTGTCCCCTCAGCAAACCTGATGCATCAACCATGTTGAGCATTTTTTTACTACAAGCACATGAAAAATATACATAGATGTCGATATCCATACATAGCAATGCTTTAGGTATATACGTAAATAGACACTTACAGATAGATGAAAAATGTTACACATGAGGAATAAACGTTTTCAAATCTTTCATATTGGGTGGTCGTGCTCATGCTTCAAATCTGTCAGGGGCAGGCCGCACTGCAGGCCCTACCGATCCCGCTAAATCTCTCTCTACCTCGAACACACCTTCTTGATTATTCATTTAACTAGACTCTTTACGATATTTCAGATATATTACTCTTCCATACAACAACAATCGTTATCCAACTTCACTCACTCTTTCATTTGCGTCAACATTTATATACACACACACATAAGTACACATAAACATACTAATATCCTGCTTCTCTTCATCAGCCATGTAGAAAACCCTTCCTCTTTCTGTTTTCTGATCTTTCTAAACCGTATCACTTGACGCTTACGAATAAAATAATGCATAAAATACAAGAAAAACTCTTATTGTAAGCCCCTATCAGTTAACGCCAAAAGCCATCCTTAAATGCAACGTTTAACTTGAGTGAAGTACCTGTTATGATTCAATTTCTGAAACCTCTGAATTAGTCTGAGTAAGTTAATTTACTAATATTCTGGTAGTGATGTCCCGATGTATCGGTATCGGCAAGTATCGGTCATTTTACTGGGATCGGTATCGGCAAAATTCGGCCGATACTTTACCAATACTTTCCAATAATACGTATTTTATCATGAAAATGGAAGTCACAAATCGTGAAAGTAAAAGTACCTAACCTAATAATACCCGTTGTGTGTTTATCTATTTATTTATGTATTTATTTGGTGTCCGCTTCTCAAGAAACATAGGATGTCTGAGTGTGCGGTATCATGGATACCGAATATCTCAGTGTAACATTGAAAGATGGCCCTTACATGCATTGATATGTTTGATATTTTGTCAGGATAGATTCAATTAGGACATGATAGGTTAGGATAGGAAAGTAATGTTGACGGAATATTTTCACGGGTCTACCTAGCTTAACGATGACATTGTCCATAGAATTTCCACGGGTCCAGCTACTCCCTAAAAATACCCTTGGTTTATTTGTTTAGAGTCCGCTTCTTCCATTTCTCTGTCACGCGCATAAATGTAGCCATAATGACCGTATCTGTGGTACGAGTTTTACCAGTGCGCAAGTACAATAATATTTTTTATCACGGGTACTGTTATGATAAATATATTTGTTAGTCATCCACGTCTGGAAAATTTGTTCAAGAAAGGTATTGAGTCCCGTCATTTTTGGCGGGCCGTGCACACTAGTAATCAACAGAAGAGCCTATTCATGCCTAGTAAATTAGTTAGCTAACTGTGGAATTATAGCGTTTAATCAGGCCCGCTAACTGAATTTACTACTTTTGACTCCCGATGAGTCACGTACGGTCAGTGAGGGAAAGCTATGTAGCATGAATAGTTGAACACAGTAAAAACACAGCAGCGACATAAAATTATAATACTTTTACAACTAAAATCTATATAGTTTGACCTAATTTTCATTTCTTAACGTATGTGAGAGGCTAACAAAAATCAAACCAAATAAATAAAGTTGAAGGCGCATTTTAAAGTTTTTGTAAATTTAATATAGAAGTTGCTGAAAATTTTTTTTTCTAATTCAGCATGTAAATCGCCGTCCATTACGAATCTTGCATTTTTCTTCAATTTTAAGATGTTTGAAAAATTCATGAACAATCTTATAGTGGGTTACGTATTTGCAGATCTTTTCGGTTTTGGGGCCTATCGAATTTTAATGTTTTCTTTTCGGCAAATTATGTATTTTGGTGTGAAAAACACGAAAATGATGATCATTTTGTGGAGAAATTATTTCATTAAGTGTTACTAATCTAACCAAGGGTATAATTTTATACACCTCACTGTTAATCATGGTGAAAATTTGGTGGACCCTGCAACAGGTGCACACACTCAAATGATTGAGAGAGCATAGCGTTGTCTAAAAATTGAAAAAAATAACGTCAGGGAGGCACTCAACGACAAATGATGGACTCGTACCTGTGTGAATTTGTGTGGCAAAAACGTACCGAGAAACCGCAGTATTTTCATAAAATATTAATGAATATAAGCAAATTTTAGGCTTGATAAATAATTTATCCACAAAATAGTTATCATTTTTGTGTTTTTCACACCAAAATACATAGTTTGGCGAGAAGAAAATATTAAAATTCGATAGGCCCCCAAACCGAGAAGAGCCGTGTTTGCTTCTGCACACTGTGTGTGTTAGTACATACAAGTACGCATACTACTTGCGTTTACGCTGCTATTTCTGGGACTAAATGCTACATTATATTACTAGTTTACGCCTGTAAATGGAGAAAAATGTTTTTAAATAATTTAGTGGGATAATAACCTCAGTTGGCAAATAAAGATTGCTAAACAGTAAATACTTGTTTGTTCATACATGCTGATAACGGTATCATACGAAATAAAGCGGAAAGATAACGCAATCGAAAAACTTTGTGCGGGAAACGAATCAAACGATATAGTTAACATAGCAAGAGCAGTTTTATCATTCCTAATCGAAAACTTTATTGTCAATATTGTTATATTAGATACATTAGTAAATAATTTTATTTTAACACCCATGTAGGGCTTATAATGATTTTATTCTTAATATAATTGTAAAAGTATCTGTATCGGTCAAAGTATCGGTATTTCCAAGCATCGGAGTATCGGTATCAGCCAAAAAATGGGTACCGGTATCGGCCAAAAAAATGGTATCGGTACATCACTATATTCTGGTAGTTTTCACTCCATCCTCGACTGCGTTTGTAACACTAAAAACATAGGTGAAATTTTTAAATCCAGTCACACGAATGGCATAAAGCAATGACATATGTAAATTTGCTACAAATAAAACAATACCATCTTAGAAAATGAAAAGGCATAACGCTTAACTGACTGAACTTGAATTCACTATGGTAAAACTAGGTCCATGTAAGACTGAAGAACTATTAAGTCCTAAGTGTAGGAACTTTGAAAGAAGACGGGAGAGACTGAATAGAGAAACAATGGGAGTGAGTTGCTTTGAACAGCCGAGGTTACTTGTCTTTGAAGTACAGAATGATTGAGAAAGCGCGCGATGGGATGAGCAACGCATCCCTAGTATGAGGAGCTTTGAAGGAGGCAAGGAATGTATACTAGGTGAGGCTGGACCATTAAGAAATACAGTCAAATGAGATATGACTTCTCTAACTGCTTCGTAGGATAAAACTGTAGAAATTTGCCTAAACATTTGCGGTTGAGAAAACTGAGAAGCATGGCTGATATTTTGAAGTGGAAAACATCAGACAGATAAGGCAATTGTGAAAGTAAAATAGAATAATGGAACTTTGGGCATACGACTGAAACTATTATGTACTCTCTTGCTCAGTAATTGCAATTGTCTGAAGTTTAAGGAAGGTATGCAAGAAATAGACTAACGTTTATATGGCTGCGTAAAATAAGCAATGGGTTGTTGTCTAAAAAGAACATTCAGAAGTCTGAAGACCACAAAAAGTGGAAAATTGACACAATTTTCACACAAACACGAGAAGCAAAAGGTAAATCGATAAGAATTGAAAAACAGGATTTAACATGTTAACACAGCATTTAACACAGCTTGAACTCAAAATCAGATATATTTAACCTAAAGATTAGAAAATTAGTTAGTGTAAGCTATCCTAAAAAAGAAAAATGCGCTCCAGAGAGAGGAAGGCACCGTTCAGCATGGTGCCGGAGAAGGAGGCTCACCGACTAGCGTCGTGCAGCACTTTGAGTCCTGAGAGCTGCTGCCTGCCGTACGCTCGCCGCATGTCCTTGGCGACCTCCTCTTGTACCAGCTCGCCTACACCGAACTCCGCATCCAGCTCCTCCAGCTGCTGAGCCTGCAACCGTTTGTTTTCGTCATTTACCACTCAAGAATCCCAATGAAATGTAATACAAGGTAATTAGCACTAAATTAGGCATATAAATATCAACTGATTAAATTTTCTGAAACGTACATAAATTTTTCTACTAGTGAACATAATCAATGAGCACACAATATGTTGCAGCGACATGAAATTTATAAACAGATCCTCAGCAATTTGTGAAACACAAACGGCAGCTGTCATGCACAACTCAGCAGTGACACATACACTTCTTATTTGGTTATGTCCCCATGCCTTGTTTTTTTAGTACCAAACCAAGCCCATAAAAATACCCACACGTCGCTACTATACAAGTATGACTATCACTGTATAACAACTGGACCTAATAATGCAAGCATAAAACCTTTTCAACAAGTAACACCCTGTAAATGTCGTAAGAACAAAGACAGACATTTACTTTAGATTAGTGATATACCGATGTATCGGTATCGGTAAGTATCGGTCATTTTACTGGTATCGGTATCGGCAAAATTCGGCCGATACTTTACTGATACTTTCCAATATTACGTATTTTATCATGAAAATGAAAGTCATAAATCATGAAAGTAAAAGTATTATCAAATAAAGAGCCTATTTATACCTAGTAAATTAGTTGGTTAGCTATTGAATAACAGCGTTTAATCAGGCCCGCTAACTGAATTTTTTACTTTGAATTCCCGATGAATCACGTACGGTCATTAAGTGAGAGCTATGTTCCATAAATAGTTAAACACAGTAACGACATAAAATTATTATGCTTTTACAACTAAAACCTATATAGTTTGACCCAATTTCCATTTCTCAAAGTATATGGCAGGCTAACAAAAATCCTACCAATTAAATAAAGTTGAAGGTGCATTTTAAAATTTTGGAAATTTAATGAAGAAGTAGCTGAAAATTTTATTTTAATTTAGCTTGTGAATCGTCAAATAATACGAAACTAATAATTTTATTTTAATTTAGTATGTAAATTGCCGTACATTACGAATCTTGCATTTTTCTCCCATTTTAAGACGTTTGAAAAATTCACGAACAATCTTATTGTTCATTGCGTGTTTGCGAATCTTTTCGGTTTTGGGGCCTATCGAATTATAATGTTTTCTTTTCGCCAAAGTATGTATTTTGGTGTGAAAAACACGTAAATGATAATCATTTTGTGGAGAAATTATTCATTTAGTGTTCCTAACCTAACCTAAACAAGGGTATAATTTCAAACACCTCACTGTTAATCATAGTGAAAACTTCGTGGACCCTGCAACAGGTGCACACACTCAAATGAGTGAGAGTGTATGGCATGGTCTAAAAAATGAAAATAACGCCAGGGAGGCACTCACCGACAAATGATAGATTCTTGTCTGGGTGAGTTTGCGTGGCGAAAACGGACCGAGAAACGGCAGTTTTTTCATAAAATATAAATGGATATGAGCTTAATAAATAATTTCTCCACAAAATGGTCATAATTTCCGTGTTTTTCACACCAAAATACATACTTTGCAAAAAAAACATAAAAATTCGATAAGCCCCCAAACCGAAAAGAGCCGTGTTTGCTTCTGCACATTGTGTGTTAGTTCATACATACACTGCTTTCGTTCACGCTGCTATTTCTGAGATTAAATGCTACATTATATTACTATTTTAGGCCTGTAAATGGGGAAAAATTTCATTTATAATTAAATTTGGTCGGATAATAACCTCAGTTGGTATATAAAGATTGCTAAACAGTGAATACTTATTTGTTCTAATTACGGTATCACACGACAATAGAGCGGAAAGATGACGCAACCGAAAAACTTTGTGCTCGTCATAGCCGTGTGGCTTTAGGACCTGCTTCCGTGAGGGCAACGAGGGTTCGAGTCCCGGCGCTGGTGGCGATTTTCTTCGTTGGGTTGAGGAAAAAAAATTCTAAGCACAATACCCCACTCTACCCAGGTGTCTGAAATGGGCACCGGTCTTGACCGGGGGAGAGCGTCATGGCGTCCTGGTGTTAGTTAAGACATTTGAAAAACCAAAGTACAAGGTGATATGTATGAGGCTTGAATTGGAAATAAATCATCCGTAGATGCCGATGTTTGTTCGTTTGTTTGGGAAACGAATCAAACTATGACACTGGATTGCAGTGTTGCCAACTTAGCATTAAAGTACGAATCTATCACCAAGCAGGAAAAATAACATTAAAATGCAAAATCTAGCATTTTACTGGGCAATTTTATAATTATATTAAATTTAGTCATTTTCAATTGCTTTCTAGCATCTATTTGTTGACTCATGGTTACTCAACGACTCGTTGAAGTTTCGTCCAAGCCAAGTTGAAGTTTCGTCCAAGCCAAGTCGAAGTTTCGTCTATGCCTAGTCGAAGTTTCGTCCAAACCTAGTTGAAGTTTCGTCTAAACCTAGTCGAAGTTTCGTTCAAACCTCGTTTGATTGTTTTGGTTTACTTTTGGAACCAGTTGCTATTAGAGCGAGTCTACATTACGTTGCAATTCGATTAGAAACATCTATCGAATGGATTTCACTTCGTTTTTTTAACAATATAGTTAACAGAGCAAGAGCAGTTTCATTATTCATAAACAAAAACTTTATCGTCAATATTGTTATATTATTAGATATATTAGTGAATAATTTTATTATAACACCCATGTAGGGCTTATAATGGTTTTATTTTAATATAATTGTAAAAGTAGCGGCATCGGTCAAAGTATCGGTATTTCCAAGTATCAGAGTATCGGTATCGGCCAAAAAATCGGTATCGGTACATCACTACTTTAGATTAGCTAGACTTTTTAAAACCAAAGCGATGTCATTTCTTCCCATTTAGACAAAAAAAACGACTTAATATATTTTCCACACATATAAATTTCCATACCAATATTTATTTGAAGGAAAGGAACAAATTCAAAATGAACGACGACTAAGTTTGCAGAGACGTCCACTCGACAATTAAAACAATGGCCTTGAAAAGAAAACTGACTAATTTCGGTGAGCTAAATTTTCAAAAAAGCGTCTTTTCATTTTTCTCAACAATAAGGCTGAATGTTCTACATTACCTGTTTTTTCATTTCATATACCAATAAAATAATACCTGATCGAGTTAGAAACAAGTCAGTAGTTACTATAACCTGTAGAGAGCTAAGCGATCACACAGCGCTGAGTTAACAGTACAAAATAATTGTTTACACATCGCAGCATGCTAGACAATTTATACACCAAAAAAGGGGCTGTTGCATTCAGGTCCACCAAACCGGCACTGCCAGCCACCTCAGGCGCCTGACGTGAACAGCACTGCATTGGACTGCCAAGCTCGAGATGCGAGTTGGGCTTACCTTCTTGATGGCCTCTTCGCGCTCCTTGGTCATCTTGCGGCTCTTGCTGACCCAAGCGAGCGTGTCGTCCTCAGAGTCGGACTCCCCCAGCGTCTTGACGCGACTCAGCTTCTCTTTCTGACGTCGCTTCTCGCGCTGGGCAGCGATCTTCTCGCGCAGCTTCTCCACCTGCCCACGCATCCACAACTAAGATCACAAGGCCCCACAGCTAAAACTGAACTGATGCGGCACGTTTTTGGGTTGCCATTAACTACTTAACAAACTAGCCCGAAATATTTTGACAGATTTTCCGAACATTCTGGACTTACCTCGATTTATTTTGTCCTCAAGTTGAGTAACTCATTCGATTTGATAAATGATTATTTAAGATAGGTACTTGTAATTAAAATTTTACGTACATATATATACCAGGCCTCTCCTCCCTATGGGAGGGTAGCCGACAGCAGGCCACAATCATCACCCTTAGTCACTTAGAGGCGAGAGAGCAAGCACTGGCCACACCAGAACTGCCAGGATCAGCAGCAGCAAAGCACAACCACCTTCCACAGTCAGGCCCGACAGCCACGGCTGGTTTACCCCGACCGCTTCATTGAGCGCAGTCCCTCCCCCCGCACAAGACAGGTCATCTCCATCACACACGGGCAGGCTTCCAGTACAGCGTCAAAAATAAAATTACCTTCTTATGCACTGCTCCCACTCACTTCTGACCGCAGTCAGACCCCTCTCATACAAAGCACGTTTCACCCCATCCATCCAACTCATCCGTGGTCTACCTCGCGCTCTAATACCACACACTTCCGACACATAAATCTTTTTCACCAGCAGCTCAAAATTCATTCTTTCAACATGCCCAAACCTTCCAAGCACTCTTTCATCCACTCGCCTGCTCAACTTTTTGTTAACCCCTTCTGCCCCCTAACCAACTCATTTCTGATCCTATTTCTTCTTGTCACTCCATACATGCTCCTCAAACACTTCATCTCAAACACATCCAATTTCCTCCTCTCAGCTACTCTCAAACATCAGGACTCTGCTCCATACAACAAAACTGGCACGATCACGCATTCATACTCAAACTCCTGCATTCAAAAACTTTCCTTATTGCACCCAATGGCTTACAGCCTTCACTCACTCGATGCCTCACTTCTACTTCCATACTATCCTTAACAGCCACGTCCGACCCGAGGTACTTGAAATGCTCTACCTCTTCTAACATTTCACCATTCATCCTGACATCCAAGGTTCCAAACACTTCACCACTTGAACATCTCATCACCTTATTTTTATTCACATTTACCCTCAATTTACGCCTTTCGCACACTCTACCAAACTCTGCAACCAGTCTCCTCAGTTTTTCCTCTGAATCAGCCACAAGCGCTGTATCATCTGCAAACAACAGCTGACACACCTCCCAATACATACCATTTTGTCCCATCAACTGTGCACCTTTTCCCAACACTCTGGCATTCACTTCTTTCACCACATCATCCCTAAACCAAATTAAACAACCACGGCGACATCACACATCCCTGTCTCACACCTGTCACAACTGGAAACCACTCACTCACCTCATTCCCTACTCTCACACACGCTCTGCTATCAATGTAGAAACTCTTGATTGCATTCAACAGTCTACCACCCACTCCATACAAGCTTACAACTTGTCATAGAGCCTCACGGTCCACTTTGTCATACGCCTTCTCTAGATCTATCAATGACCAATATACATCTTTTCCTTTTGCTAAGTATTTCTCATTTACCTGCCTCACAGCAAACATTTGATCCACACAACCTCTACCACTTCTAAAACCACATTGTTCTTCCGCCAGCACACGATCCGTCATCACTCTCACTCTTCCAATTAAAACTCTTCCATACAGCTTACCAACGACACTCGGTAGACTTATACCTTTAGAATTTCTGCACTCATACCTGTCACCTTTCCCCTTGTACAACGGAACTACACACGCGCTACTCCAATCTACCGGCACTTTACTAGCCTCAAAACACACATTAAATAAGCGTACCAACCATTCTACAACCACATTTCCTCCTTTCTTTAGAGATTCAACCGTGCAACCATCCATATCTGGTGCTTTCCCATTTTTCATCACATCCAACGCACCTTCCACTTCTACACTTCTTATTCGACTTCTATTCACTTCACCAAACACAGGCATTCTAACATCACTTCCAACAGCTACCACTCTCGCAACCCTACAATCCTTCACGTTAAGCAGTTCCTCAAAAAA
The DNA here is from genome assembly GCA_014220935.1 of Platorchestia sp. MABIK. Lineage (NCBI taxonomy): Eukaryota > Metazoa > Arthropoda > Malacostraca > Amphipoda > Talitridae > Platorchestia > Platorchestia sp. MABIK. Next base: position 6,448 of record JACJUY010004625.1, on the reverse strand, counting down.
CTCTGCCCATCTCTTCTTCACATCATAACCCTCCCCTNCCACTCTGTCATACGCCTTCTCTAGATCCATAAAAGCCCAATATACATCTTTACCTTTTGCCAAGTATATCAAAGATAAACAATTCGTAAAATGCCTTTGTCCATAATTACAACTCCTCATGCACAAATTTGGAGTGATGGTAACAATGGATGCATCAATTATGCTTTCTAAAGGCCCTATTACACAGGGCAACACTTTGCCTCGACTACGGCAACTGAAATGACGCAACTTGTGTGTGCGCTATTAGACGAGACAACCAGTGTGGCGTTGCCAATTGCAGAGGTAGGATATAGCTCGCAGTGACTGCGGCATGTGACTTCTTCATTTCATCATTAAATGAAAAGTATTAAGAACGTATACAAAAATTAGATCCTGTTTCACGCTTTTGAATGATCTTGCATTATTTATTGCCTTAATTCTCTAGAAATGGATGAGATTGAAGGGTCATACAACTATTGATTCAATATAATTATTTTGATGTATCATTAACTTCTATCAAAATAATCTTGAATTTGTGAGAATCAATATAAAATGCACTATTAAAAACATCATAGTAGTGTAATCAATTGTTAACATCTTTTTACAGCTTATTTTTGCATTCAATATAATAATTCTTATTTTTATACCGTACAGAAATAAACAAAAGAAACAGTAAATTACTTAATTAACACTATGACTGTGGCAACTAAATATTGAGTTCAACACGAAACTCAAATTTTAAGTCAGTTGTGGTAAACTATTTTGATAAAACCAAACATGAACTGGATTGTGCCTTCATTTAGCTTTGATTAAATATTGATGAAAATTGAGTTGGCGACTACTGGTCGGTCAGCAGCATTATGAAAATTACCTCCGTGTACCACCCATGGCGCACGCCGCAGTCAGAGTGTTAAGTTCATTCATTTGCTGTATTGATATGTTTAGGTTCAAGTCTGAAAAAAAGCATTAAAATGGTTTGATCATTGAAAGCCGAATAAAATATTGCCTATTTTTCTACTCGCTACCTATGATGGAAAATTAAAATGAATGCACACAAAGTTACCTAACTTCACAGAGTCAGTCTTCTTTTTCCTGTCACTTTAGGGGCAGGTAGTAATTTGTTTTTTTTCGATGGCTGTGATAGTTACATCATATTCAGCTGAACTGTTTAAACTTACAAACCAATGGTTTATTATTTTTAAATTTCTGATCAGTTTATTTATCATAAAATACTACCTGATAAGCACACAATTATAATGGAAAAGTGACAACAATCAAAGTGACAACAATGAAACGTATCACGAATGTATGGAAAATGGTGATAATCCGCTTTATTTTGTACAGAAATTACGACTAATTGTCTTAAATGATACTTAATTGCTTATATAACACTTAATAGCATTCCATATAATAGGACATTGATTAACACTTTGACTGCGACGTGCACCACCGGTGGTACACGGAGGTAATTTTCATAATGCTGCTGACCGACCAGTAGTCGCAAACTCAATTTTCCTAAATATTTAATCATAGCTAAATGAAGGCCCGATCCACTTCGCGTTTGGTATTTTCAAAATAGTTTGCTACAATTGACTTGAAATTTGAGTTTGGTGTTGAACTTAATATTTAGTTGCTGCAGTCAAAGTATTAAATCCTTCGACTACCCATTGAACTACCGAGTCTATGTTGAACTTCCGAGTCTTCGACTACCGAGTCTATGTTGGCTCAGTGGGAGGCGGTGTCGCAACCAACCTTACTCTACGACGGTCAGTCGAGCACTGCTCCGTCGCTCTGAGCTGCTCGAGGTTTCTGAACAAGCGCGAAAACTAGAACTCGCCCAGCAACTGCAGTCAGTTCCTCCCAGAGGCATCCGTCGCTGCTTCCAGGAGCAATAATTGCCCCCTGTATTAGGGCCTTAAGTGGAGTAGCTGCAGTTCCGTTAGGGTTGTTCCAACTGGAGGTGTTAGGAGTAACTGGAGCATGCCGTTATTTAGCTCTCTTTTGGTTTCTGATTTCTTGACACTCCAACTCTCTTGAACAGCATTAAGAGGTGCGCTGTTAGGAGTAACCTCAAAGAGAGACTCCAGTAAATTCTTCTTCCTTGATTACACATTCCAGGTGCACAGTTCCTCTCACGTACTGTGATTAAAATTATTTGAATAACCGATAGTACGGAAGAAACTGAATACATACATTAAATCGAAATGTATTCCAATATATGTGTACAAAATTTGACATGGGTTAATTTGAATTTGACTTTGATTAATATGAATTTGACTTGGATTAATTTAACTTGACTTGGATTAGTTTGAATTTGACTCGGATTAATTTGAATTTGACTTGGATTAATTTGAATTTGACATGGATTAATTTGAATTTGACTTGGATTAATTTGAATTTGACTTGGATTAATTTAAATTTGACATGGATTAATTTGAATTTGACTTGGATTAATTTAACTTGACTTGAATTAATTTGAATTTGACTTGGATTAATTTGAATTTAACTTGGATTAATTTAAATTTGACTTGGATTAATTTAAATTGGACTTGGATTAATTTAAATTTGACATGGATTAATTTGAACTTGACTTGGATTAATTTGAATTTGACTTGGATTAATTAGAATTTGACTTGGATTAATTTGAATTTGACTTGGATTAATTTGAATTTGACTTGGATTAATTTAAATTTGACATGGATTAATTTGAACTTGACTTGGATTAATTTAACTTGACTTGGATTAATTTGAATTTGACTTTGATTAATTTGAATTTGACTTGGATTAATTTAACTTGACTTGGATTAATTTGAATTTGACTTGGATTAATTTGAATTTGACTTTGATTAATTTGAATTTGACTTTGATTAATTTGAATTTGACTTTGAATAATTTAATTTGACTTGGGTTAATTTGAATTTGACTTGGATTAATTTGAATTTGACTAGGATTAATTTTAATTTGACTTGGATTAATTTTAATTTGACTTGGATTAATTTGAAGTGGAAAAGGTGTAGTTCATTCCCATTTCGAGTGAAGCTTTACCATTTTCGAAAAGGCAGATGTTCTGACCAGTGTATTACCCTTGAGTGTATTTTGGGAGGCTTACCACTCGTCTGAGTCGACTCTGGTTACTGAACAAAGATTAGGTGACGGGAAAGTTTAGGTTCGTATCTCGGAGATCTATTTTTTTGTTTTATATTGCGACTCCTCGGGGAACGTAGGAAACACAAGGTGTCTTCAGCTAAAATAATGAATTCTTTTTTAAGGAAGTTGAAGTGTAAAGCTCACCTCGTGCTCAAGTGCTGCACTGCTTGTCATTTCTTCCACACCACAAGATTGACGAACAATTGCTACACGTACTGCGTGTACAGAATTGCTGCACTGAGTTTTGGTGGTCAAATTTTCCATTGTGCTCGTGTAATTGTATCAGAAATTCTCACGTTTATCTTAGTTTTACTTACCATCGCATTTGTGTTGTATTGCTCATCCCTTGTTTCATTGCAGCAGCCCGTGCGTCAGGAAGAAGCAGAGGATGACTCTACGCCATTGGAGTCTGGCGAGAGGAAAATAGTTGAGG
>JACJUY010004624.1:49356-69147 GCA_014220935.1 Platorchestia sp. MABIK | reverse complement strand
CAGATGTTCAGAATGAGTACGGCAGATGTTCAGAATAAGTGCGTCAGATGTTCAGAATAAGTGCGTCAGATGTTCAGAATGAGTGCGGCAGATGTTCAGAATGAGTGCGGCTTATGCTCATCATGCGCACAGTTGATGATCAGAAGCATAATTGTTAGCAATTTCAAAGAAAATCAATTTGTGGCCAGAAATGCGTAAATTTCTCCGTGTCGCCCACCAAGGTAAGCATTCCTCCCCAGCTTGAAGCGTGGAGTTCTCACGTGTATCAGGTCACGATACGTCGCTGTCTTTTTCTCAGAATTGATAGCAGGATAAGGCAATGAAATTTTCGAACTTCTCCGAAAAAAAACACAGATATCAGGAGCATTGGGGCACAGTGACGTGTTGTCCTTAATTACTTTAATTTTTTCAAGAACTTTAATTCAATTTACTTGTTTTAATTACATTAATTACGTTAATCACTTTATTTACATAAATTACATTAGTCACTTTAACTACTTTCTAAAACTTTAAATACATTAAAATACATTTATTATATCTTAGCTGATAATACCCTTGTTGTGTTTGTTTATATATTTGTTTGGTGTCAGCTTTTCCCGTCTATCTGTCACGCTCACAAAGGAGCTTAATGACTGTTTCTGTGAAGCGAGTTTCACCAGTGTACAAGTGCAAGAATATTTTAATCGCTAGTGCTATTGGGATGGATTTACAAATCTGTTTGTCATTCACATATGGAAAATTCAAGGGAAAATATTGAATCCCGTCATTTTTTACGGGCCGTGTACACTACACCCAAGTCTAACTTTTTCGCCGCCTGCATGCATGTTTTTCGCAGCCCCAGTAATTCAATCGCTTAGGCGGCGAAAAACATGCATGCTCCGGAGAAAAAGTTAAACTGGGATAGTTTCTTTAGTAATCGACCTTTAATTACAATATCAGTCGTTAATAAAGGCTCGCATGTACAGAGTGTAACTTAAAAATTTAAACCTTCTCACTAAAATTGCTCTCTAATTTAAACCTTCTCTCTAAAATACGCTAATTTACTGACCGGTTCGTTTGATGCAGAAATTTATGTTTCATTTTGACGCAAGACACACTGGCAATACTACTTTTGACAGCACACTTAGAAATTGTGAATATTATTGATGTGGTGAGCTTGGTTATACCATGCGAAATTGAATCTTATCCAGATAAGCCCCGCCACTAATGCAACACATATGTTCCCCACTTTTAACTTTCGAACTAATGCACCTATCGACTTAAAATTACTTTCAAACGAAAGAATGTTTTAATTTTTCGTTTCAATTACAATTTGAAGTCGACAGGTGCATTATTTTAAAAGTTACAAGTGGGTGAACTTTTGTGTTGCATTAGTGGCATGGCTAATCTGGAAAAAATCCATAAAATTTGTGGATATATATCAAAGCCCTTGTTTTACGACGTTAATGCTGTCAGTGAATTAATCTCTTTTAATCTACTTTTGAGTGTCATGTCCAAATTTTTTTTCAATATTTATCGCTAAATTAAACAATTTGTGCTGTTTTGCGGCAGAAAATAGATATTTGCACTGTAGTAACCACTGAATGTTTTCATTTACTAATTTAATACGTGCATCCACTTTTTTAAAAAGTATTTTGACTTTTCCCCTTTCGTTTTGTAATGCAGGGATCGAACTGACTTGAGTATTTTCAATCTTTCAGTGTCACCTGGAAAAAAATGTTCCATCAATCTAAAAAACTTAGGATTGGTTCTCCAAAAGTTAGAATATTACATGCTTTTCAAGAGAAAGTTTGGGTTTTGTGGAACACACTAAAAAAAATTTTCTGGTCTTTAACTATCAAAACTTTAGTCTGGCAGAGCATGAAATATAAGATGAGGGTATCTGTGAAACGAATTTCCCAACCTCAAGGGTTTCAAAGCATTATTCAAATCTGGGATGTTGTTTGGATAGATATATCTGTCTGGTTTACGCCAGTGAAAGATTCATATGGGAGAAATTCAACAGAAAAAGATACTAGTATCATAGCACGCTCTCCGCAGCTCACTAAGTCAGGGAATATTGTTGTTTCAAATTATGAACGACCTAATAAAATTATTCTCGTGCTCTATTGAGCATTTTCCAATTCCATCATTTCTCACGTGGCCTATGAAATAGTCAACTATGACTTCTCAGACTTCACAGCGGTAAAACTAAAAAAAAAACTCTAATTCAATTTTAACCTTAATCAAGAACAAGTGTTATCTCAAGCTTCCAAGACAAGGAATATTGAGAAACCTATGCAAGGGAGAGATAAAATTAACACTGCCACCTAATTAGTGTCAGAATGTGCTCACACATTACGTGAACCTCATATATAATTACGATATGAAATAGAGATAACTAAATCTCAAGCACCCACTCGAGTTGAGTGTGAGTGCTTTTAAGAATGGCATGTTGGAGCACTGCGGCAGTCAGAGAGCAGATACGAGATCAACAACACCATGTTCCAGTCTGGCAAGCTCTTCCTTGTCCTTTTCTGCTTCGTAAGTTTTCATTTTTTTCGCGTTACTTTGCGTTCTATTTATTGCCTGACTTCTGCCTAACTCTAGCCCATGCTATGAAATGACGAAACTGTATTCAGAATTTGTTGAAAAATTATTGCCATGTCATGTCAGAAATACTTACTACTTTCAGCTAGGTATCTATGATACGTGAACTTACAACATCAAGTGTGCGAATGGAAATCACTGTAATGTAGAAATTTTCCATTTAAACAAGTTCCATTAGAGACTTTCAGATACTTGCTGCGCTCACCGATACTTCAGATACTTTCCGCAGATCAATTTGTAAAAGAATTAAATTACGATCGTTTCAAATTATGAAAGACCTGATAAAATTATTCTCGCACTCCATTGAAAATTTCCCAATCCCATCACTTCTAACGTGGCCTATGACATGATCATCCGAATTTTGCATTACACCAAACTGCCGTTATAAACGCTTTTCCCTCCCACGTGGTAAAATTCAACAATACTTAAACAAGAATTGCTATTCTTCAGAATTCTTACGTCCTAAGGCACATTTTGCATGATTTCACACATGGCTCGTGCGCTGGTGTCATTTTTCTATAATTTTTAAGGGAGAATTTTTAAAACTGTTGACTCAAAACACGATAAAAATTGTGATTATTTCGTTGGAACCTACCCATTTGCATTGCCTTAGTTCATTTAGTTCAATAATGGGAAAATGCTCCCATTGATGTAGCTAAAAAAAACAATGTTTGGAATTTGACTCAAAAATGTTGCCCGTGCCAGTGCTGCTGAGATATGCTGTAAAAAGATTCATTATCTTTAGAGTAATTTGATAAGCAAAATATTCTTAGACCAGTAGCAATTAGGGAAATAGTAGAGCGTATTATTTTTAGAGTTGGAATACCTTTTGTGACTGGAACAAAATTTTGCTAATTAGAGACGTCAAAAACAACAAACAATGTTCTCTCGAAAACAGTCATAATCTCTCTGTAATGACAGCAGATATTTATGCAACTTTATTACCGCTTCGCCTGCACAAACCCGGAAATATTTTGGAAAGAATTATTTCAAAACCCAGTCATGAGGTAGGCCTACCGGCGTTAATGATAGGCTAATTTCTACAGCAAACAACATGAAATGGTTTCGCTTAAGTTATTTCTTGACTGTCAGGTCATGAAAATAAATTATCCGTACTAATTCTAATCAAGTGACCCTCAAATGAAACAATTACTTTACATTTCCAAGTCTCGCAGATGTAATAACCAAAGTTTGTAGAATACCAAACTCCCGTTAAAAACGCTTTTAATTCTTTGACAGGAACTTTTATTCTTCATAATTCTTACGCCCCAAAGTACATTTTACCTGATTTCACACATGACTCATGTTTTGGTGTCATTTCCCTTTGATTTTGAAGGAGGAATTCTCAAAACTGATGACTCAAAGCACGATGCTACAGCTTTAAAAGAAAAAAAGTGAACGACTATAGCATGTTTGTACTAAAAATGTAAAACCATGCATTTAATCACGCCAAGCTCATGACACTGCAAACGACTTTAAAACAGCTCCACGTGAGCGTGATTACTACCCTGAGAAAATGTAAGACCAAATAATGCTTAAGAACATGAACCATCATCAATAAGGGTGTCTTTAAAGTTACCTCTTTCCTTCAACTAGCTATCAGTGTAGTGAGAGTGAAGAAAAACGTTTTAACTTTAGTTGCAGACTGGGGCTTTTGGAGTGGTCGTGGATCCCTACTGTACGCCGACGTGTGAGGGAGTCACCGAGTCCGAAACTGAGGTTATGGACCCCAGCAGTTGCATTAACTACTACATGTGTGTCGAAATCAATGGTGAGTGTCACGAGGAGTGTAAGTAAACTATGTTTCCAAAACTAAAATGGAAAAATAAGCAGAACGTTCGCTTTTTACCACCACATTAATGAGAACCTACGACGGGGCAAATTTTTGACTCTGTGTTTCTCGAATTGCATCACTTATCGTTCCCGTAACTTGAGTTTATTTCGTAGTCTGTACAAATGTTCTGGATTCCTGGAATTATAGAATACTTTTCTAGGCGTTCGATATTTGCGGTCCCAAAGCGTTGCAGAAGTTTCAGTTTTCTATCTTAAACATCGCGGAATAACATTCCAACCATGCGTGAAATTTTTACGTAAGAAGAACTGGTGGGTGGAATGTCTAGTAGCAAGCATGTCATACAAAAAATTTTTATTGGAAATATGCCTAATATCCAATAATTACAGACAATATACGAGTATAAGCCTAAAATTTGTAATCTAATCATTTTTAATAGTTATAATTCTCAGTTTCTAATAATTCTTCGAAATGAAAAAACGTATTTCAACTTGATCTCAATTGCTGCTCTGCCTTTATGTTTACGAACCCCTTCGTAATGTTATTAATTAATGTTTTCATTATAGAAATACGTCAGAGAAACCATCATTCGGGGAAAATTATATGTACATATTAGCAGATTTGCATTTAGGAAAGAATCTTAAGCTAATTAGGAAGCGTTAAAACAACAGTAGAAGATGAAAAATGTGCTGGTGTTATCTATGGAATTCGAAAGTAAAACTCAAAATTCGTGTATTCCTATTCAGTGATTTTGAGATTAGAAATAAACATCAAATTCACCCTGGAACCAACCAACTCTTGCTATGAACATTTCAGGCGAATTCATCCTCTCCGACCGACTTGAGTGTACAGACGGCGAATACTTCAACGTCAACGTCGTGCCTGCACAGTGTACATCGATCGCCAGCGCTCACGATGGTTACTGCGATGGTTACTGCAGCCCTTGTGAGGTGCAGTGCTCTACGCCCAGCACCCTGGCCCCAGACCCATACAACTGCACTAAATACTACCTTTGTTTGGCGTCAGGCTTTCCTCAATCCCTCTCATGCGAATCTGGGCAGTTTTTTGACTACAAGGCGCAGGCTTGCCAAGACGACGCTAGCAAGTGTTACGATTTCTGCGATCCAGATGATGTTTACTGTGTGGAGGCAGGATATATTGCAGATCCCAAAGACTGTCAAAAGTATTACTACTGCGATCCTCCCACTGTCGTCCCCTTCACTTGTGAAGACGATCAGCATTTTGACCCAAGCGAAGAAGGACCTTGTGTTGAGGGATCTTGCAAGATTAGTCCAATATCTACCGCCGCCTCAACGACTACTGTTCCAACTACCTCCACAACGACTACTGCTCCAACCACCACTACCGTCTCAACCACTACTGCGCCTGGAAGCGGTTAGTTTCAAGAAGACAACTCTGACGGCGATAGAGTAATGAAACAGAGTAACGATCACTAAAGCTCCAATCAAGATGATGAAAATATTCCTAAATCACAATTATGAGTGTTAATAAAAAGTTTGGCTCTCTAAAGGCACTTTTTTGCCTTTGCATGCTCTGCAATAATCGAGAACAATAAGTTTTGTAAATAAGTAGACACTGCAGAAAAAGCAGTGTTTCAATTTAGCAAATCTCAATAAACGCTGGATTATGATGAGCTGTGTGGTTCTTAAACAGTTAATAACCTTGCAATTAACAGTAAGCATTAGTAGGGCGCTGTCTTAGTAACTGGTTTGCAAGTGACCAAAAGCGCTTCCTGAGTAACTAACTTCTCAAGTGACCATAAGCACTTTTAATAACTACTGTAGCTACATTACTAAACATTAGCACTGTCGGTAACTAGCTTCACTAATAACAATTTGCTTATTAAAATGCCCCACATCGAAAGGAGAGTAAGAGGCGGACCACAACAATCCAATAGACCGGAAAATTGTTGATCATTGAAATATTACACGAAAAAGTCAAAATTTTGACGATTAAAGTTTTATCAGCTAATGCAAACAACTAATTTTAAAAAAAGATTAAAGTGAAATTCACGATGATGGATTAATGAGTACCTTGCATTTATAGGTACTGTGAAAGGCTTTGAATCCTCATTAAAGAAATGAGCAGAAAATTTATAAATATCGTTGATAAGCGGAACGAGAAGATCAAGCAATGGAAACCAGTATCTGAAGGAACCTGAGTGAAATAAATGTGGACGTTCATTGCAGGAAATTTCTTCAAAAGACACATTGGTACTGCTGAGTCGTGCAAATGTTCATCAGCTTGTTCCCCTGAAGAGATTACTCGATTGTAATCCTAAAAAGATCGCTCCATTGTTATGCTGATGAGATTGTTCTATCCTAAAAAGATCACTCCGTTGCTACGACCGAATCACGCAAATATTTTTCAGTTTGTTAACTTAAAGAGATGGAGCGGATGAGAGAAAACCAAGCTCCCTTAACCTTTCCCAAGTATCTTCTCCGTTTTCTATGAACACCAGAGAGCTGCAGTCTGGGAAAATATCGAAAGCACCGCACTGAAATGGAACCGGCGTCTTTCTTGTTCAATGCCAGCTGCCTAACCTCAGCACCTAGAAAAAGATAAACCAAAACTCAAGGAATTAAAGGGAAAACCTCTCCGCTCAGTGAAATGAAATAAAATGTATTTAAAATTTAACACGAACTTAAGAAACAGAATTCTGAACTAGTTTCAACATTGATAGCCCTCTTCAAAGTACGAACAAGGTTAAATGGTTTATATCCCGATGGTTTATTTCAACGTAAACGGTTACAAGCTGTCAAGAATGAATTGAGTTTCTCGTATGGTAGCAAAATACGAGTTTTTCTAAAAATTAAAACATTTTTGAATCATTTTTAAAGTTTCATTCATTTTTTTGGAGATTTTTCGAGAACTGTGGGAGATTTGTTAGAAAGAGCATGATGTTCTAGTTGTTTTTCAGCTCCCACCATATGACTATATTTAATATGTTACGACTAATTGCTAAACATTAACACGTTGGCTAAGTTTGTACGGCTGCAACAACTATAGTCAGGTTGTACGTAACAGAATTAAAAAACCAACGGTGCTGCTCGAACACATTTTTATCCTTTCTCAGAAGTGCCACAAATGTAATTGCTCGATAATATTTGACCACAAATAATTGCTCGATTTTAGGCTGAAGTCTTAAAAAGATCGTGAAAAAACTAAAATGCTGTTCTTTTACGCCGTTACTTAAAGGAGCAATTTACCTGATAGTACACATATGTCCCACTGCGTGGTCTCAATTTTAAATGGATGCCTACTTCTACGATGAGCTCAAGAGGGATGAAAAACAACGACCTTTATTGAAAGAAATACTGTTAATTTATTTCAAAAGCCAGATCCCTAAAATGAAGAGCGAGTTCCGTAGACTACTTTCATTAGCAAATCTCCCAACGCGCACCCGGCGCCAAGCTTCAGGCAGCGAACTTAAAGACGTATAAGTTGCGTACAAAAGTAAAAGTCTTTTTGCACATTTAACTTAGCAGTGTTGGTTAATTTCCCATCTCGTAAAGAAGACTGCGATCAATTGATGGAACTGACACTCGCTTCTTTATCACGCACTCGCCTGTGAACTTCAACCAAGTTCGGCTAAATATGTATGACTCGATAGGTACAGCTGGAAAGGTCTCAAATCCAAAATTAAAGGGAATCAGACACCACCATACTCTCATAACACTGAAGCACTCTCACTCTCACTATAACCGTTCTCAAAACATGTCTTGTCCAGGATCATATTGTCTCCAGTACTAATGAAATAACGATAAACGTATTTACTTGCAAAATTTTCAGAATTCATAGATTTCGTAATCAGAGGTAGAAAAACGAGAGAAAATGTGAAATAATGAAGCCAAAATTAAAAAATGCAAGGTATATGCTTCATACTTTGCAGAGCAAATTATGAACAAGATCTTCGTATTTTAGAATCATTGTATATATTCACAATCAAACCTCATTTAAATAGTGAATGCAGGTCAACTAGATTAATCGTAACCCCTACTTTCTAACTTTCAACCTGTTGGTGGGAGTGTGCATTTGGATATTTGTGTCTGTGTACGAACGTGTGTTTTTTGCTACTTGTGTGTAAGATCAGAAGGTTTTAGTTTATTTATCGTTTTTTAAAACTTTTTCTAGTCTTTTCTGAAATTGCCTAATTGCAATTCATATTTTTGGCCTCATAATTTTGTATTTTTCTCTTGTTTTTCCCACACTGATGGTGGAATCTATGAATCCTAAAACATCTACGAGTAAATATGTTTATCTCAACGTTGGTTCTTCTTTTTGTCTTGCGAGTGAGATTCTCTAAGAATCGTCCATTTGGCACTTTTTAAAGTATATCTTGAATAAAGGAATATTGCTGACACTCACAGTTGTTCATAAGGAATTCAAGAAGAGAAAATAAAAATTGAGCTTTCACCCCTGAGGTCATCATATGTTTATGTGCCCACACGACATCGGAGAAATTATCAGCCTGAGAATAACAAGAAGATGAAAAAGTATTCCTTTTATCCTTGACAAACCAGGTATCTGGTCGGTGATTCTTTTATTTTTCCCTATCGAGCCTCACTCGGTACGCTCTAGCATTATGCCAATTTTCATTGACAAATTAACGTGCTAGCATTTGCTTTGACTTAGCATTGTGCCAGCAAAATCTCAAATCTAAAGTCTTCGTTATAGCATTGTTGCGCCGTGTTCTCCGGTTTGGCAGCAACTTGGAATACAAAGGCTTGCGTACCAACTCACAGAAAATTTCTATGCATCACGAGGTTCAGACATCCTAGATTCATGACGCTCTCAGGATACCAAGAAATTGAACAATTTAAAACAATTCATTTACCACAAGCGATACAAGGGTAGATTGTTTTTAAAGTCTAGTACTAAGGTCGAATTTGAGTATAGCTATCTGTGGGCCCGAATAAGTTCAGCGAGTTCTAGGGCATTCTACCATCAACGTTATTCTAAGGTGTACAATAATGTTTCCATACAAGTGCTGAATGGCTAGCCTGAATGAATGCGCATTTACTCAGGAAGTTTTTTCTTTGTAGAAAAGTCGTGTCTTTGGAACTATCACATGAATGGTTATCATCACGATACTTCTTGTGATTGTACATGCACCAATAAGGTGGTAACAGTGTTCAGCATACTCAAGAAAAGCGCCAAAAATCGTTGCATAGCAAAGAAAATTCCTCGTTTGATCCGCATAGCCAAATTTCACTAAGTAATATTGTAACGAGCACTTAAAATTCAAGAAATTGAAGTTTTAGACTGAAATTTCTAAAATTTTGATCAGACACTCAGTCTATTTCATCAAAAACAGCGCTGAACTACATAACACACTCTCTCATCAGAAAATGGTCAGCATCATCATAAGAAGTGAAGTTTCATGACGTAGCCTACATGCCTATTGCTCAGATAAGCGTTAATTTTGTCCACAACATTCGAATCGCGCAAATATCGTTTGATAATTCTAAGTAGAAATATTACAATGATTTAAACATGACTGAGGACACTCCACTCGAAGAAGCAACTTATCACCGATAAAGTGACATTTATGAAGTGGTTTGAGCCGAAGACGAAAAGAACGACTGAACAAGATTTATTTATGTTTCTTTCTGGAACAAAGCTTTGGCCTTTTCAAACCATCGTAGAAACACATTAAGGGCAATGAATATTTTGGGCCCGAATAAAAAAACCTCGAAGAAAAAACAATGAAGAAATATCTCAGAATTTGACAGCACTGATAAATAACACGACGCTCATCATTTCTAGCCTCTCCTTAGAGCACGTGCGTTACGCTCATCTCGAGGACATTGAAAACATCAAAGCGTTATCATTTAATGATTGTCGAGATCAATTTCCTCATGGCTTTCCGTTAATGAAATTGTAAATGATTTCAGCATGAAAGCCGACGGAGTTTATCTCAAGTGAACACTCAAGTACTCGAGACTTTCCCAACACATGACACTGACCGGCAATGTTACTTATCTAGGGTCAACTCAACAGCATGTCCAACTTACAGCGTCCGTATTTGTGCATCGTCTCTCTGAGCCTCCCGTATCTGTGCATCGTCTCTCTGAGCCTCCCGTATCTGTGCATCATCTCTCTGAGCCTCCCGTATCTGTGCATCATCTCTCTGAGCCTCCCGTATCTGTGCATCATCTCTCTGAGCCTCCCGCATCTGTGCATCATCTCTCTGAACCTCCCGTATCTGTGCATCATCTCTCTGAGCCTCCCGTATCTGTGCATCATCTCTCTGAGCATCGTGACTTAATTGGAAAAGATTGGGCTTGTGTTTCTGAAAGGAGAGTGGATATTCTACCAGCTTCGTGTCGTTTGCTGAATTTTGAATTTTTTTTCAAGGCATAATTTTATGTTTGAAAAATAAACTATAAATTAAAGTAAAATAAAGATAAGTGAATATTCAATTGTTATTCTCTTGTAGAAAATACTTTCATCAGAATGTCATGAAGATATGCTACTGTAATGTGAAATCGAAGCGCTGTGACTCTTTCAGTTGTTCGTAAACATCATTTTTTGAGACCTTACGATCAATTGTGTAGATATTCTGTCCACTTCGAAGCTAAAACCTAATTGAACTCTAGAAGTCTACGCAAAAGTTTCTTAATAAGAAGAAAGCGCAGAAATTTGTTCTGTTATTGACTTTGTGTTCATTTCAAACGTAATTTATTCAAATTTGGTTGACTCTTTAAAAGGATAATTATGACTTCCAATACCCAGTGACTGAGCGTAAAACTGAGTTTTTTAAGCAACATTATTTCTGGAATGCTAGGTAAATGCTCATTTTTATGTTCCACGTGGTATTAGTCTCTTTGTCCACAGCATGGTATCTACAGTAAAACTCCCTGCATAAATATTAGTTATACTGCGTTAGAACATTACTGTATAACTTCGTGCATAACTATAACATTGCTTTAGAAAATTACACTAGAACTCCCTGTATAACTGTGAGTAACACTAGTATTACTACCTGTACAACTGTTAGGCTGTTAGATCACAACAGTGTAACTCCCTGCACAACTGTGCGGAACCTTGTGTTAGAACACTACAGAATTACTACCTGTACAACTGTAAGGCAGTTAGATCACAACAGTGTAACTCCCTGTATAACTATACAGTATATTATACGATTTAGATATTATATGGTGCTAACACATTCCTCTATTTTTGTGAGAACTCTGGACACCAACAGATCTATGCATTTGCTTTATTATTTCCAGTCAGTCGCTCTCTCTGCATTTTTTCATGTCCATTCCAATTTTTCTTGTCTTTCCTATAACCTGTCTTGTACCTGATTCTTTCAGAGATTCTTTGTCCTTATTTCGCTTTCATTCATTTTCTTTCTTTTATTATTCTTACTTGACAGCACACAGTTACCGGCTTTTTATCCAAACGTTATTGACGCAAGGGTACAAACTTCATGGATGCTGTTACTCTTTTATTCCAATTTATCATTTGAAAAATATGTTCTCTGCTTCAATACGACACTTCCTTCTTCCAGAGACAAGTTGGCTTCATAAAGAAAAATCAGACGTAGCTAAGATGTGAAGAGCGAAATGCACCGCTGAACAGCAGTCGCAGTAGCAACGCTTTAGAAAGGTAGGACATAACGCACTCTTTCTTAAAAAATAACACATTCCACCGTCGTAAATGTGTAAATGCAAAGCAATTACAGTATGGAATTGAGCTAGCATGAAATCATTTCTTTGTCAGTAGTATTTTGAAATTGAATAGTAGAACTTGAGCTTTTAAAAGCAAGGATTAGATTCATCATGAGCCATGTATGTGCATGAAGGTTAGGAACTGTTCTCGACGAGAATGCAAGTCGCTCGATTCACCAATAAAATGACGAGTCTGGAACGCATGAAAATATTGTAGCCAAAAAAATAAAAGTTTAACTAGACATATATTAAAAATAAAAACTGCAATATATTGTTCGTCCTGACCCGGCAAACCATCCAAAATAGCTTTAAGTTTTGAGACGATAAAGTTGCGCTGAAGTTATAACTAAATACGAAGCACGTACAAAACAATCCCCTTTTTGTTACTGAAAAAACAAAGCTATTCGCATATCTCATTATCCACGTTGAAAGTTTCACCGACCTCACACGAAAAAGGAATGAGGGTCGGTGGGTCACAGTAGAAGTATTGCTCCACGTTTGACGGAGCGAGAGCAACAACAAATCCTGGTTCTGTGCAATAAGTGGCCGATTGATCGCAGTAATCATAGCATTTGCTAATGTCTGATTGACACTCTTCAGCGATGTAATCAAAATAGGGAGCGGATGTGTCACACGGAAAAGATGTCGCCACACCATTGTCCAGACAAAGGTAGTACTTCCCACAATCGAGGGGGTCATGCCTGAGCGAGCTTGCCACAGAGCACTGGACCTCACAAGGGTTGCAGTAACCATCGCAGAATCCCTCGTGTGCGCCGGAGACCTGGGCACACTGTGGAGGGACCAAGTCTGTGTTGAAGTAATAGCCATCACTGCACTCCAGGCGATCGGACAGGATAAACTCGCCTGAAATATGAAAATAAAGATCAAAATAGGTTCAATGTTTTCAAATATATCTGAAATAAATGATCTAATTAGGTTTTCAAGTTCTAATCTTATCAAAGAAATTCAAATGAAGTAAAACTGAAAATAAATGAAGAGATGCTGTAAAACTGAAGATAAATTTTTGCATCTAGATAAGAGATGCTGTAAAACTGAACATAATTATAACATCTAGCTAAGAGATGCTGCAAAACTGAACATAAATTATTACATCTAGCTAAGAGATGCTGTAAAACTGAACATAAATTATAACATCTAGCTAAGAGATGCTGCAAAACTGAACATAATTATAACATCTAGCTAAGAGATGCTGTAAAACTGAACATAAATTATAACATCTAGCTAAGAGATGCTGTGAAACTGAACATAAATTATAACATCTAGCTAAGAGATGCTGTGAAACTGAACATAAATTATAACATCTAGCTAAGAGATGCTGGGAAACTGAACATAAATTATAACATCTAGCTAAGAGATGCTGTGAAACTGAACATAAATTATAACATCTAGCTAAGAGATGCTGGGAAACTGAACATAAATTATAACATCTAGCTAAGAGATGCTGGGAAACTGAACATAAATTATAACATCTAGCTAAGAGATGCTGGGAAACTGAACATAAATTATAACATCAAGCTAAAAGATGCTGCAAAACTAACCATAAATTATGGCATCTAGCTAAGAGATGCAGTAAAACTGAATATATATTATTGCAAATGATTCGGGATATTATCTTCCATCTCCAATACAGCAAATCTTCGTAAAGAGGTAAAGAGAAGAGAGCAAATTTCGATGCACCGTTGAGGACAGGTTGTCTCACTCACCCCCGATCAAGGCGCACACGTAGTAGCCGACACAGCTGCTGGGATCTATGACTGCCGTCCAAGACTCCGTCACGTCCTCACATGTCGGCGCGCATTTGGAGTTTACCGTCACCGCAAAGCCCCGTTCTGCAACAGCAAAATATTCATCTCTAGCACGCTTCTTCTCGCACACTTTTGTTCAAAAATTTCTACCTACTTTTACGGAGTTTTTTTGGTTACCATTGATGGTACAGGGTGTTCAAAAAGTCTTTTCGCAGTGGGTGTTCTAGGATCAATATTGTTGTAGTGTTTTGACACCGTCTTGCTGGTAGTCTTACAGATACATCGAGCACGATGCACAAAAAAAAAACACTACACTTTGAATGAGCTTTTTGAACAACTGACTTACGCGTGGGGTGACAACGCTTCTAGAGTACAATAGAATACTCATGTGGTGAACACGACTGATACGGGTCTCATTTTAACCAATAGTAGGTCCACTATTTTTAAAACTTCCCCCAATGTCCGGAAAAAGATTCAAATTTGACGAGGAAGGTAATTTGGGTGTAATTTTCTATAAGCTTTGTGATTTGAAAGCGAAAGAATCCTCTCCTGCATGATTCGTAAAAATATGCGTAGGAATTTCATGTCGTCTTAGACCATTCCCTGAACCGTATTTTCACCACGTCCAGCACCACATGTGTGAAGCGAAGTATGAAGAAACAATACCGAGTAAAAAACTCGACTTTCACTGACATTTCATAAATACAAATCCTTTTTATAAATATAGAAGTTCCATCAATCTGTGGTCATTACCATCATTCATATGAATGGTTTTTCATCGTGTCTGTTTAAAACATTTTCAAAGAAGGAAGTCGTGTCTGTGTATTATGGATATGCATGGGCGTTTATGTTTTTAGGCTTTAATGAAAGCTCCAGAGCTGATTTAACAATACGTTACAACTGCCATAAAAACCATCAAACTTCGAGACCTGATATGTCATTTGGGATTAAGTGTACGTTGTTCTGGCAGTAACAAACTATTAGTATTCCTTTCCTTTTGCGACTACGTATGAGTCATTATGCGGAGTGTTCCAATAACTTAGACCGATTTTAAATGTAAATTATGTTTAAGTGTCAAATGATTTTTTTCTGTTTCTTTCAGATTTAACAATTTCAGTCTTTGGAAATTTCAACCATGGAAAGATTAACAATCGAACAACGTGTTAAAGTGATTGAAGCCTATTACAAAAATAGACGTTCAAACAAAAATGCATTTCGCGCACTTAGCGATTTTTTTGTCAACTCAATCGACCAACCGAGAGTGGAATTGGGAAACTTTCTATGGCCCCAATTGAATGCAATGGATGTTGATGATTTGTATTTCCAACAGCACGACGCCACATGTCACACATCCGATGCAACAATGGCTTTGCTGAATGGGAAGTTCCCAGGTCGCATCATCTCTCGAAACAGCGAAGTCAATTGGCCACCACTATCGTGCGACTTGACACCTTTAGCTTTCTTCCTTTGGGGTCATCTCAAAAGTAAGGTCTATACCAACAAGCCAACAACAGTTCAACAGCTGAAGATTGAAATTGTAAGGTATTTGGTGAGATTGAGGACCAACCATGCAGAGACGTCATCAAACATTTTGACCATCAAGCATGGAGATGTGCCGCCGATGCCTTGACGAAAATTTGTGCGATATTATCTGTCATACATAATAACCATGAATCAAATAAAATGAGACAAACGATCAATGAATAAATTTTCAGCAATAACCCTTTTATTTACTGCTAACTTCGATCCGTCTTAATGAAACACCCTTTACTTAGTACTCTATTCAACCGTGAAAAATGCAGCGACTAAATCAAAGAAAAATCAACTTACAAGGGCTAGAAGGATGATGCCGTAAATATGGAACTGAAACATGGTGTCGACGCTGAGATCATGAACAAACTAACGAAGATCTCGGTCTGGTGTGAACTT
The DNA here is from genome assembly GCA_014220935.1 of Platorchestia sp. MABIK. NCBI lineage: Eukaryota > Metazoa > Arthropoda > Malacostraca > Amphipoda > Talitridae > Platorchestia > Platorchestia sp. MABIK. Next base: position 53,371 of record JACJUY010004624.1, on the reverse strand, counting down.
CGGTCATGCAGAAGACTCCTATCATTTGCAAGTACTGAGAAATCAGCATCTGCATTACCCTGTACTAAATTATAATAGATCAGATCCTTGCTGTAAGTGGAGTGGTCTGTTTACCTTACAAACGTACCTCGATAACTTGCAATTCCAGGATATGCATAGATTACTATGAAAAACGTGCACGGACTTTTGAAGTATGGCCCTATATATGACCTTTTCCACACTCATTTTTGGGGTATAAATTTCAGAAGCAAATAGGGGTCTGTTAGAGAAATACCTTGAATATCTATTTCTCAACAACTGTAATCTATGCATTTACTCATATTGATGCATGAATTATTTACCGTGCAAAATTTGCCGACAAAAACGACAGTTATGCAATGAAGTAGATGACTGAATCAAAAGCGTGCATCACGACACTAAATTTGTGACATGAACAAGAAGTGATGTGATATATAAAGATAATAGCAATCAGTCTGCTCATCGGCACGTGTCAGTCAAGACCTGTTCAAATAATGTGACCTAGTAATGATCAATACTACACTTTGAAATCGGCAACGTGTGTAACATTTCTTCACAATGGGAATAAATCTTAGACGCTCCGACGAAAAAGTTAGACTGGTAATTTCTTACTTCCAAAGGATAAAAAAAGTGGCAGGTTAATAAATCGATTCAAACGTCAATGCTCCATGCAAACGATTAATTGCAAGATGATCTGTGAGAAGCAAAAAAAATAAACCATTAAATTTCAGCACAATGAGCAAGTAGCAGGCGAGATGAGACACAGACTGAGCCTGTATTTTGCTGCAAATTGGGAAAAAATTACACACTGACCGTTTCATATGAAATAGTCTAGACATTTGTTACGATTTAAAAATGTATCAAAGTACATCGCAGCGAAAAATGCTAGTCCAGTTTCTGTTGCGCGTGTCATTTCCTAACTACATGGAGTTTGTCGGAAAAAATACAAAGAAGTGCCTCAGGCTAAAATTGAACTTTTGATATAAATAAAAATTTCAGTTGCTGTAGCTGTTGTAATAACATTTAAAAGTAAAGAAATAAGAGCGAACATATCCCTCGTTAATTCTGTTGGTTGTTTTATTATTTTTTTGTTCTTTGCCGTCGTTGCAGACGTCTTAATTAATGATCAGATTAAACTCCAAAACGCTTGAAGGTAGAAATAGATTTTTCCAAACATGTTTTTCGCCCCTAGATATTTAGAAAATTTAGAAAATTTACGATTGAAACAAAAGGAACATGTAACGAAAAATTTGCAGCATTCATAAATATTGTGCTCGAGCACACTCGGAGCGCGAAGCTTTATCATTCGCCTCTTCAAAGATCTGTGTCAGGGGTCTCCATCATTTCTCGGTAACTCGCCTACATCACACATGTCTTGTTCTCATAGAATTTTTCCCAGAGGTGCGACCAGTTCTCGAAAACGGACTCTTGTTCATTCTCGGGGCAATAAATTCACTCACACGTTAATGACAGTGTAACATACTTTGCTCACAGGATGAGGGTGTTTTGCGCGTCCCTTGTGGTCCTCATGCTATTGGTAGGTCATATTCTTATCGTTGAACTTTGGCACGTCGTCTTAGTGCGCTTTCTTTATGTAGAGTTGTGTGAGTTGTTAATTACTGTCTTATGGTGTTTCGAACCATGTCTTTGAAAAATTAAAACCAATGATTAAAATAGATACTAAAACAGATTGTTTTCTTATAGTCAACTATAGGCCGTCGACTGTTCTCCAAATCTTACATCTGCATGAGTTAGAAAACAAATCTTTACGCATTTTGAATTTACTCTAACGTAGGCTGATAACAGTCAAAACATCTTGAAGTAAACTTATTTGGGTATTTCAAACATCATCTCTGGTATGAGAAAGCGTACTCTAATATGCTTAGAAATTTGAATGCAACCGACTTTCATCGCTGCATTTTTCAATTATGTATGGGATAGACTAGTATTACATGGTAATGTTTGTTTTCCAATTCTTGATGTTTGGCTTCGTGAACCATTAATTGCTATATTTTGCATTAATATGTCAATTATTTGCGAATGCGTTTCGAAGCCAGTTCTCGTTGTGATGCAGTTGAACTTGAAAATCTCAAGTATAACTTTGCTTTCGCTCCTGAATATTCTCTGCTCTAAACTTTCACCGATGCCTCACGACAGTCAAGTGTGAACCTGTTCTGGGTCAAAAATTTACACTTTACAGTTCTAAGTCAAATTTTAGGAGTCTGAAAAAAAAACTTCTTTTTTAAATTCGAAAATTAACTGCTTCCTCTAATGAAAGAACCACTTCATGCAAACTTGAGAGTCTAAAAAATACTCTATGAACTGCCAAAAAAATAGAAGTTTATTCCTAAAAAATAACGATAGTAAAGAGGATTTTGTTTTGATGACTTGATTATAAACGATAGAAATGTGTGTTATGAAATACCTTTAAATCCCATTGAAATCTATCTTTGGTTACATTTCTATAAATATGAGTAGTTTCCTAATGACACACAATGTCTCCATGTACGCAAATTTTGAAAGTAGTTTGAGCACAGTTCTGCGATGCAGCGAACAGGGTGATTTCATTCCCATGCAAATAGTACTACCAGATTTTACATGAAAGATTCAACTTCAATCATTCCATCCGCCTTTGCTCTCCAATTTAACACAACACAGGAGCCGCACTTCCCACATTACAAATAACACAGGTTAATTTGACATGTACAATTCCAACCAGACACAGGAGGGTGTGTCGGCGCAGAAGGGCTACTGCGCTCCGACGTGCGAAGGAGTAGCTGAGGAGGGCACCAAAGTGAAAGACCCGAGCGACTGTCGGAGCTTTTACACCTGTGTTGACGAGGATGGACACGGTGAGAGCAATGCGATGTCTCCCTGTGAGCTATTTTGCCTTATTTTATTTGTTTCCAGGGCAAATCTAAAAACGTAGAGCAGTGATATGAAAACATGAAGCTGCGTATCTCTGTGAGCTATTTTGTCTTATTTGGCTTGTTTACATGGCATACTTAGATCCGCGGAACACTGATATGAAAACATGAAGCAATGTATTTCTGTGAACTAGTTTGTCTCGTTTTGTTTGTTAATTGGACAAACTTAAAAATGTGAAGCAATGATATGAAAACATGAAGCAGTGTATTTCTGTGAACTATTTGTCTCGTTTAGTTTATTCATTGAACGTAAAAATAAGGGAATACATTTAGGAGTCATTTTAATCATTTGGTCAATATTAATGAGATAACTCGCTGGGTCTGTGTCCGTTTAGCCACTTCTCGAGCTAGCCTGGAACCAGGCGCTCTATTTTCTCTAAAGAACCCTCCAGGTAAGAGTAAAAAATTGAATGCGTGAGTTGTCGTTCCACTAGATTAATTTAATTTTGAGTCAGTAAGAAAAGAACGTAGTTAATGCAAATTCTTATCAATTCTAGAAATTAGTTTGAACTATCTCTTGAACAGTTATTTTGGCAATAATAACTCCTCGGCAGGAAAAGAGAGCTTAAAGCATTATCATTTTATAATTACTTAGTCATAGGCAAGAATAGTAATGAAGTAATGTCTAAGCAGCAACAGAAAAAGTGATGGTGATCCGTAAAAGGTAAAAACACTGATAGTTATAGTAATCTGTTGCGCACCACAGTAATAGTCATGGTAATAGATCTTAGGCAAGTAGAGTAACAGTTACAGTAAAAGAACTAATAACAAATTGGCCGTCAAAAACAATGGGGCTGTAGCTACCACCGACTTCACTGAGCACAACGGCTTGGGTCCACGTTACTGAGAGTGACTAGAGGCAGAAATCGGCGAACAGCGCCAGGTGAGGGTGTTGAATAGGTGCCAGAGGTGCTTGCGTTAACGTGCCAGAGGTGCGTGTGTTAACGTTCCAGAGGTGCGTGCGTTAACGTGCCAGAGGTGCGTGCGTTAACGTGCCAGAGGTGCTTGCGTTAACGTGCCAGAGGTGCTTGCGTTAACGTGCCAGAGGTGCGTGTGTTAACGTGCCAGAG
>JACJUY010004624.1:0-49262 GCA_014220935.1 Platorchestia sp. MABIK | reverse complement strand
AACGTGCCAGAGGTGCTTGCATTAACGTGCCAGAGGTGCTTGCGTTAACGTGCCAGAGGTGCTTGCGTTAACGTGCCAGAGGTGCGTGTGTTAACGTGCCAGAGGTGCGTGTGTTAACGTTCCAGAGATGCGTGCGTTAACGTGCCAGAGGTGCGCGCGTCGATGAGCGATAAGAGCACCAACACCAAGAAGCAAGCACCACGCACACTCAACGAAATCCGCCCGCCTACGCTACACATTCCGTCGCAGAAAGCCAGCAGTCCGCCGTATTGAGTTAATGAACGAAAAAGAGCGCAGTCCTGTTAATACCTTGAGAATAGGAAATTAATCATTAATTTTCAAAAAATAATTCTAATGAGTGAGCCCTTGACATGTTCTTTAACAGTAATTCTCACAATGTAAAAAATCCTATTATAGACTCATTCATTTTCGTTTCCAGTTTTCAGCCGTCAGAAATTTTCTCTTGCTAGTGAGTGAAATTGAGGACGGGACTTAAGTTATTGAGTAATGAATATTATGAGTTACATTCTTTTTTTATAAACTTTTGTCATGTGTTGGAACCTACTCTCAAGTACCGATTACAACCGGTGGGTTCTCTTATTCGGTAAAACGTGCACGGTTTTTGAAAAACTATCGTTTAAGTGATCGAGTGTCTTTGACACTGTCGATATCATTTTAACGAAATCTATCGCGTCCATATTCCTTTAATAAAACTAGTTTACTATTTCTTAATAATATGTTAGCATGGACATGAAAATTGATGAAACGCAAAGGCTGCGTTTATAAATCGCGCAATTGCAATCAATCGCACAAACAGAAAGGTTAGGTTTATCAAGCGCTCGAATTAAAGGCTGCATTTATCAATCGAGTAGGCCTCCACTGCTCTTGCTTTCCTAAGATCATCTGAACTTTTTCATTTTATTTCGGTTTATTTGAACTATTTTGGTGCGTTTGAGAATCAAAACTCATATTTGCTTCATAAAATACGTCGACGGTTGTAAATTAGTCTGTATCAACTTTTTTCTAATGGTGGAAAAAATTCACTTCATGCCGATTTGTATAAACAAAAACAATACGTTCATCTTTCTTTTTGATGATGTTTACATTACGTTAAATCCTCGTTTGTTTTCAACCTCAAAAAAATCTTAAATTTAATCTTCATGAATTTTAAATTTGGCATCGAAAGTGGCGTGGAGCTTAGGAAAATATCGCACACGAACCAATTTAATTGTCTTTGAATTATGTGCATCGTTAACCGATGCCATGCATTTCTGAATTTGGAATGAAACGCACCAATCGCGGGGTCACCCTGCCTCAAGGCAAGACTTGAGGCACTATGGATCACTTCACGTGCCGCGTTGACGTCACCTAGTGAAAATTTTGCCAGCTTTGCACGGCGATGAATTTATCCCTTGGATGCTGAGAAACATTCCATTCTGTACGGAATAAAATTCTCGAAGACCAAGACATACTTCCTGATGAAAAAACTCTATTAAAAGCGTGTTGATTAATTGAGTTTCCCGTTCTATTTCCACAGGAAATTTAGTTCCATCATCGCACCAACAATGCCCGGACGGATTTTACTTCAACGAAACAATTTCAATCATTGGCTGCATCTCCATCTCCGCAGCCCCTGATGGTATCTGCCAGGGATACTGCGATCCCTGCGAGACTCACTGCGTGGAAACTGGCACTCTGCTGCCCCACCCGACGAACTGTTCCTTGTTCTACGTCTGCCTCGCGAACGATGTTCCTATTGTAGCAGAATGCTCCGACCCGGCATTGAACTATTTCGACTTTGTAGAGGGAAATTGCGGTGCTGACTCTTCGAAATGCTTTTCTTACTGTAATGAGTGCAAAGCCTACTGTCTGGAACAGGGTGTGATTGCTGATCCGGCGGACTGCCACAGCTACTTTTGGTGTGATCCTCCCGACGCCAGCCACTACACCTGTCCGGACGAGCTGGTGTTTGATGAGCTAACTCAAGACTGTGTTCCTGAGCCTTGCCAAATTCTTCCACAGTGTAATGTGTAGGATATTTTCGAAATTAAGTTTAATGTTGAACTATAGACAGTATTCTCGATTGAAATTGAATTCATAGATTAAAAGAATAAATTTAAACATTTTAAAAAAATCATTTAATGTTTAACATTCATCGATTCGAATTGGATTCATAAATCAAAGCTATAAATTAATATTTTGTTTGAAAAAGAACACTCTATAGGGACAAGGTTCTCACATCTCAAAATAATGATTTGATAAATCGTCCTGAAATTTATGAATAAAGACTGTAAGTCTTTGAAGAAAAGATAGTTTGCTTTTTTTAGTATTTTCAGATTTTTTAGGAGCAATGCATTGTCCGTAAACTTTGTTAGTCCTATTTTGCAAACACTTAGAAACTCATTGTGTATATGATAAAGACAATGACGCAATAGTTACCTAAATAATAATCAACGTACCAATTATATTTTGCTCTCTTGGGAAAAATTCAAGCACTGTGAATAAGTGGTGGGATTGAATTACTTTCTATGGAAATTTTTCTAAAATTCCATGATCGTTAGACTGCTCACAGTTTTTATCCATTAGCATAAGATTGCCCTAGGATTCCCTTTAAGTCATTGTACTTATACGGGTCAGCAAGTAGTTATATTTCAATCGACCCATTATAGTTTATGGCAGATCTACGCAATGATCTTACCTGTGGTAAATAAATTGTTTGCTTGGTTTTCCTCTGTTAGTTTTTTAGGTATATTTATTTATTTAAACCATTTAGTTCAGGGTTCATTTACACATGGCTGCTCAGTGAACTTTGTTCGGAAATTTTATTTTATGCTAAACAATCATTGGATGTTTATATATTGAATATGGTCCAATTTTCGTTATTTTCTGTTTTAATATCATCTCCTTGCCAACTGCTCCATAACATGAGTTAACACGTGAACATTGAATGTAACTTTCTGCAAAATACGCAAATGCGTACTGTTGTGTAACACACATTAACTGCTGCGGAATAGATGCTAACTGCTGCGTAATACGTCTGCACTGCTGAAAAACAGGTGCTGATTGCTATGTAATAGAAAATCGAATGCCAGTTAAAGAATACAATTTTTATCAAAAACCAAAATGGTTAGAACAAGACCTTTTGCACCGATGTAACAGTAAGTTTACTGATGAGATGTCAATAAAACTTTGAATTTTAAAATTCGATCAACACAGCAATGTTTATTTCATGTCATAAATTTCAGCGAAGTCATGCAAACCGCTGTATATGAACATGGAAAACTTATGAGCTTTTCATTTTTGCTTGTATTTGGTGACGAATGCACCATTTCCGTCTACAGGATTGCCCCATTTATTTTAGAAACAACACAAATATCAGATGGATCCAACCATTCCCCGCAGCTTCACGACAGCTATCACCGTGGGTGATCATTTCCCTATCGGCGTGATATCGCCGCATTTCCCACCCTAAATGTACTATCGCGTCAGCCCTTGTCCACAGTTCGGACATCACCACTTTCTCACGCCGAGTGAACGTTCGTGTCGCGTGGTGCTGGGATCTGATAAGGGTCGGAATAGTAGATCACCATGCTCTGCTGGTGTTCTTTGCTATTTCTCAATGGTGTTAGTTGAACCGTAATTTTTGTTGTAATCACAATTTTTGTAAATTTTATTCATGCTGTTGACGAGATTTTTTCTCCCTGCGGAATAACTGTTCATGTAACTGTTATATAACTGGAATTCATACAACTGTTCTGTTACCAATATTATTACAGTTACTATTGTAAACGAAAAGTACATTAACGTTCAGATTGACGCCTGGGGGCTTTAGAGAACAATAATTCCACTTTGAGAAGCCTCTCAGATGATGTAATTAAAGAGTTTTGTGCACACACATAGAGGGATTTACACCATTAATTAATAAAGAGAGACTTGATTTAGTCACGAAATGCACTATTGTTGCAGTGCATATTTCTAATGAATGCACGCTAAATTTGATCCATTCTCACAAGCTCATTTTTCTAATTTCAGTGACCTGAAGAGGTAAGTTTGAGTTTGAGAGAAGATTAATATATTCTGCTTAAGTGACAGACTTCCGACTGCGTGACATCTTCGCTGAAATTCCAAGCGTAAGAATTACGCGACAATTATATCTGCACAGCTGATTTTTTTACCGCTCCAATTAAGCCCAAATTAGGAGCATTTCTCCAGTTAAAATATTCTCCTATTCCTTTTCATTCTGGTAAAAATGTCTGAAATACTTACCCATAATACTCACGAGGCATGACCACGCTAATGCAATACAACTAAAAAATATCAGATCCTGTATTATTAAAGAGAATAACATGGATAAATTCAACGTGTTCAGTTCTATCACGTCGACGTAACGGCGCACAGAAACGAAGATTCACGAACAACGCTGACTTTCCTACTGAAAATACATGAAAGTTAAACTCTATCACCCCCAACTATGTAAAATTTAGTATCACTGATACAACTCATCATCCTAATGATATCCCTCTTTAATTTACATCTACGTTCGGGTTTTTGTGACCAGGATTGTGTGTTGCCATTTGATATCAATAATACTGTCATTAGATATCAACATTTTGATTTTGTGGTCCACCCTTTGTGCAACAGCACTCCTTGCTCTTCTCGTTGTTTTACCTATTTCCTGCTAAAACATCGTAGATATTTTAAAGTTTTACCTCAGTTGACAATTAATGAAAGTGGACTTTAATCTAGAAAAAACGATACGGCGGAAATACTCATCGAAACTTAAATGAGAAGAAAAAGTCAATATTGATGAATGAAGGTCCATTACATCCTTGTTTGAATGCTTGCGAGGAAATGTTGTAAGCTTCTGCCAGTCTCAAATTAATTGCAACGTTTTTTGAGAGTTCCTCATAACTAACCAGCATCTATTCTAATTAGGAACAAATAAGAATCAACATCGCTGTTTTATGCCTATTTGCATCAGCCACACATGCCTCAAATTGGAGTATGGGAAAAATTTCACTGAACAGACAATTTTAAAATCCGGCTACTTTTTAAAATGCTGCAATGAAAATTGAATATATGTCCTAGAAAATGCAACTTATCGCGAGGATAAAGATATAGCATATTTGTTTAAAAACTTCAAGGCTAATAATTAAAAAATAATAATACAGAGTTTTTGCTTCCTTGTTTGTTGGTCCGTGTGACTGAGATGCTCGTAAGGATGCTTAATGACCGTATCTGTGATATTTATATATATTTGTTTGTCATCCCCATCTGGAAAATTTGTGTAAGGAAAATATCGAATCCCGTCATTTTCGACGGGCCGTGTTCACTAGTCTACAGCAAAACCTGCAGGATCCATTAGAACTGATCCTCAGATTTCTGTGAACTCGAGTAGAATTTCAACTTCCTTGGTATATAAACAAAAATTTTCTTGCTAAGTATACATAAAGATATGTATGTTTCTATCAGGCGAGTATCATACGTGTGCTCCGTAAATGCTCAAAAATCCTACATTGCTCTTCCCTGAACCCAGCAAATACATATTGTATATCATAGACTAAAACAAATATTGTTTCCTTGTGAGGAAAGAAAAACAATAATTCAGAGAAAAAAGAACATTATTAGTGCATTCAGTAATACGTTTATCATTTTTGTCATTGAGTTCTAGCGATTTTCCCAGAATCCTTAACTGACTTTAGTTCTTGCGTTTCACTCGCGTATCACGCGTACCAAATAAGAGCGTATGATATCGATTATATTGAAATTAGGCTCAGAAAATGTTCAAAACTTCCTGACGTGGACGACGCTCTAGCCTCCGACGAAGATTATTATTCAAACTGCCGACGCCGTTAACGGTCGACAGCAGCGGCTTGCAGATCAATATTTTGGGTTCAATATCCTGACACTCAAATAGCTTTATTTTCAACGCGTTAGTGTGTCAAAATTTCGGGTTCTACGCCCTCATATACCAACGGTAGGACTTCAATAGACTTATAGGCTAATAATTTGGGTTTTACGCTCTCATATACCAACGGTAGGACTTCAACAGACTTATGGGTAAATAAAATGTGCTCTATGGCATCATTTTCTAACGTTAAGATTTCAACAGTGAGCTATAATAATATAGTTTCTATGCCCTCACTTTCCAGCATTAGGGCTTCAACAAACTCATTTGTCAATAATTTGGGCAACACGCACTCATACACCAGCTTTTGAGTTTCAACAGACCTATAGGCAAATAATTTCGATTCTATACCCTCAAATACCCACGTTATGGTTTCAACATGCTTTAGGTCAATAATTGCGGTGCTATTCCTTTATTTTCTAATGTTAAGGTTTAGACAGACGTATGGGCTAATGGTTTAGAAAACACTAACGCGGCAGTGATGTGGTCTCAACACACTAATGCGTAAACATTTGGAGGTGTGCGCTCTCATGAGACAACATTCTTGTTTCAACAGCCTGACAGGTAAAACTTGAGCTTCAGTACTCTCACATGTAAAAGCTTTTGTTTCAGTACCCTAAATGTCAACTTGTCGAATTAAGCGTCATCTTGCGTGCCCACCGTTTGTCTCGTTGAGTTTTTATTTACTGTTCAACGTCTTTATGAGAAAAATTGTTCAAACTTGGATATTTCTGAAGCGTAATGTATATTCATTAATATTAAGGTCTTCGATAACGTCCCAATAATAGGTATATGAGTCTTTCTCGCTTCCATACCGTTAAAAGCCGGTAAATTGCTTTAGACTGCATCACGCTAAGCCCCAAATAACGACGTTCGATATTTCCAATGAGACAATGTTCAGTATTATCGAAATGAAAACTTTTCAATTAGCTCTTTGAAAAATATCCATTTACTTCTTTTTCTTACTTCTTTCTGAAGGTTTCCCGAGACTGCATTACTCTTAGAAGTTTTGCAGTGAGTGCACGAGAACCAATTTATCCTTATATTGCAGCGAATATAAATTCATTTATTTCGTTCAGTTTTGTACTCTTTGATATGCTCGTTTCTTTGTTTAATAATTTTTTCATGCAGGATTGAATTCATCAACCATGTTTATTCATTAAATACGCTTTTCACGATTATTCCACGGAAGATCGGATGCAAAAATTTCGAGGTTTTCGCTTAAATTGAGCTCTCGGGCGGGCAATGATGCAGTATAGCATGGATTTACTTTGCGGTGTCTCCAGTGTCGAATTTGAATAGAAGGATTTGGTTTTTAATCCAATATCTTACCTTTAGCTTTTCGAATAAATGATCTTCAACGAAAGAATTTATCTCCGGAGCCTGTGAGCCCATCTTGATGAAAATTCAGAGTAAAAATTTTTTGTGAAAACTTTTGCGTTAAATTTCAAGCGCGGGCGGATTTTCTGTGATTCAATATAGGAAATTCCAAGAAAATGCAAAATTAAAGAGCTTAAAAGCGCAGCTGACTGTGTTGGGTATGTCGTTCTCGTCTGAACTACTTTGAGAGAAGTCACTCAGCAAAATAGCCCCTCGTTCAAAAGTGTTTCATTTTGCTCAAACAGAGAAAATCCCAGCTTTTAGACCGTCACTTGAAATTTTATACGTTAATAACTACAAACTAGTGTCATATTTTTCTTCAATATATCACTTAATTAGAACTATAATTTTTTAAATAAATAAATCTAATTCATTGTGTCTGATTCCTACTGTTACTAGACCTTCGACTTAAGATAACAATATATTATATATATATATTTTACAATAGGAAAACAAATCATAACAATCTTACCAACACATTCAAGTTGTTGTTTAGCTCTTCGCCCATTCAAAATCGAGCTGACAACTTAATTAAGTACTAATAAACGAGAACATAATCATAGAGAACAACACACAACTTATATCTCCACAGATTATTTTCTAGGACCAAAATCTTCAATAAACACTCCTCTTTTTTACTTATGATAATGATAAAGAGCTAAAGTCAAAAACATCCCTGTATTCACAACGCTGCCACTCAGAATTTTACAAAAGCACAAGTGTTATGGTCCTGCTGCAGCAGGTGCGTGCCGTGTTCCAGAGATGACGAGGTTGTGGAAAGTTATTCAGGGAGAACAAAGCACTTTAATCACGTTGAAATAATTATTATTTTTGAGTTTAGACCTACAAAGAAGGCTTTATAATGAGAAAAAATATCTGGTTTGATCTGTTTTCATGACAGTACGTTTTTGAAATTTAAATAAATTTCCCTGTTAATTCCAAGACGATGTCGTTGCTGCTCCTGGCTCGCTCTTTAGATGTTTCTTTTTAAACAAGCGATCGTATTTGGTTAATGAGTGTAAGCTTTTCACAAACACACCACGAGAGAACCATTAAATTTTTGGCGAAGCTTGTTCCTGCACAAAGTGATCTCTCGTTTAGGCAATCTTAACTGGTCTCATCAGTCCCCCAAACTTAACGCGTTGACTACGTCTCTGCAGTTGTTAACGGTTGGTTTCGTTAGATTAACTCTAGAACGTTAACCTGGGGTGATTTTATCCCTAGTGAATTTGGGGATGATGCAATTCACCCAAAAGTCAAAAGTTGCAAAATTGGGAAATCAACTTCACTGCTCAAATAAATTTCAATCCTTCCTAAGAAAAATGAAAATACAATTTTACGATGACATTTCACTTCGTATTATAAAAGGCTTTTTTAAAAGGTTGCTAAACCTGAAATATCTTTACTTATAACGGTATATGAATGAGCAATTTACCAAGTGGAATACAAATTGGCTGAAACGCGAGGAAAGAGTTAACAACCCACTACTTTTTACCGCCACATTCTCCTACGTGGTTGCCATATGAGAACAACGAGCGTGAATATGCCACGCAGCACAACTGATTTGTAGGCAAACATCCAGGAGTAAATATCCACCGCAACGCCTTGAAGGAATTATAGTAAATTTTATCATATGGTAGATGTTGACTATAGTGAGATAGTTTACACTAATGGGAATTCTTTTTCGAAGGAAAGGAAAATTCGAAAATTCAGAAGATATTTTATCATACACTGCTTTCTCTTCCTCCAACGGCTCTCAAATTATTACGGTTTCTTACGCCGGGCCTGATTTGACACACTCTTTGTATGGGAAGAATTCCTTGGTTGCACTCTATTCAGACTGGAAGCACCATAGACGTCGCTCTTGTGGGTATGTCTCTAATCTTGGGGGTATGTATTTACTCCATCGCATCAAACATCAGAGATTTTAAAGTTAAAGATGCTAATTATCATTTGTGACTTGCCAATTTCACTTATTGTCTTTGTAGTGTTTTTTTACAATTTACTTCTTCAGTAATCAGATGAAGTTTATGAATAACGCCCTTCCGAGATAATGTCACAGAACGTTTATGGTCTCTCATTTGTAGTTGTGATTGTGTGTCTGAGGCAGACAATCAACACAAAAGTTCGTTAGATAAAAACTGAAAAACTGACACGAGGTGAATATCCAAATGATGTATCTGAAGAGATGCCTGAAGCCCGTTCATGTTCAGAAAGTCCCATACAGTACACAACATTCCATCAATAATGACAAATTTTGACCAAACGAATACCCAGCTTGTTATTGAAATTCTATAATTAAAATGTTTTAGTGCTCTATTGAATTGATTTTACTAGAATTATACAATACTTAGTTTACTCTTGAACGCTTGTACGAGGTGTGTACTCTTAGCTCAAATCGAGGCTGTGTCACACAAAGACAAATGATATTTCAATAAAATAAAATAAAAATAAAACCATAACCATATATCAATAAAACAAATAAAACAAAACAATATATCAATAAAACAATAACAATAAAACACACGTTTTTCGAGAGCTCAATCTTACCTGGTATATACAGTAGAAGGTGCTACATCCGTTAACAAAAAAGGAAAGAATTTCCATTTTGTAAAGCATAGCTTCACATTCATTAATGGGAAAAATTCTAAAACATTTTGAGATAATGCTAGTAAGAACACTGCGAAAGAGTTTTACTCCAATTTTATAAAGGAAACGCGTAAATGAACTCAAACAATGTCGGCAATTATTCGCACGGCAAATTTGATTGCTCATAAATTTTCTGGCATCTCATATAGTTTTTGTGACCAGTTTTAATATCGTTGTGTGAATAATTTAATAAAAAAGAAATCTTTGGTAAATTATCACGTTGTAAAGTGTTATCATACTTGCTATTTGAAGCTCTCAAAACTGCGAGATCATTCAGGAAATGTACCTTCAATTCGAATCAAAAGCATCTGCCGGGCAGGGCCGGCAACCTTCGTTCATTCATCATCAGGATCCGGCGAAGATGCTTCCCTCGCGTCCGGTTTGGTATAAAATCTTTTAATAAAATAAAACCGGTCGCACGTTGATCACTTTCTGGTTCTGGTTCCGTGGCAACATAAAGCAGGTTTCAAAACGTTCAACTTAGTGGCAACTAGAAACAGTTCAGATACGACCTGTGGCAAGAATTAGGATAGAAATGAGTCGTCGGATATAAACTCTTTTGCACTCAGCATTTTGAGTGTAACGCTCATCCAATTAAATACACCACCGCACTAAACACACCACACCAAATGTAGGGCTGATGCTACACCACACCAAATGTAGGGCTGATGCTACACCGCACCAAATGTAGAGTTGATTCAAACCCTGCTCCGCACATTCACGCGTTGAGCAAAGGAATACCAAGGGGCCCGACGGTTCCGTAATCCACCGGAAGCTAACGATTTTTTCCGTACGCTAATTTTTTGGACATCATGCTTCACTGCTCCGTAAGCTGATTTTATGGACATCTTCATACTTCACTGTTACTCATGTACCGTGAGCGGATTTTATGGACATCATTCTTCACTGTTACTCATGTACCGTGAGCGGATTTTATGGACATCATCCTTCACTGTTACTCATGTACCGTGAGCGGATTTTATGGACATCATACTTCACTGTTACTCATGTACCGTGAGCGGATATTATGAACATCATACTTCAGTGTTACGTAAGTTAATTTTTTTGAAATCGTTCTTCACTATTACGTATGTACTGTATGCTGATATTTTTTTAATATATTCATACTTAACTGTCATGTACGTATTGCGCGCTGATTTTTTTAAATGCCTTCACACTTCACTGTTACGTGCGTACGCTCAATAAATACACGTAGATTCCGTGTAATTATTGAGTACAGCACCTTTGCGTACATGATACATTGCAATCAAATTTGCTTGGTGTTTTGTAACTCGCATTCGTTCACAAAATTTTCTTAAGAAAATCACTTAGCATAAATAGTTTTACAGTTTTTCACTTCTTCAGAAAGTTTTTCGGTGAGCAAAATAAATTGTTGATTTTGGTTTCTTTACACACAATGAAGTTTGGAGCATTTTTTGAAATTTCGAGACTTAAATTCAACAACATTTTAATTGCATACTAAATTTCGTTCCACAAATAATCTTTTCTGACATTTTCACGGTTTAATAATGATAAAAAAGTGCATGCATATTTACGATTTGAATGATCAAAAGAAAAAATTCAGCTTGCACTCCCTTCCAGCCATTTTATGCAGGCGAAGGTTGTCGGCCATTTTCGATTTGTTCTAACACATGAGTTGGGCTCAACAAGTTTCTGGACTCAGGAAGAAGTCTGTTATTCCAATTAACTTCAAGAACCGGTCATCGAGAAAACTCTTAGTCATCCATCCATATCTCCGTCTTCTTTTGCACGAGCATAAATCATAAAAAAACAGCACGAGAAGAAAAACGTGGCGTATTAATTATTCGAGAGAGACAGCCATTTTATACCATGGCTGGTCATCGTTAGCTCTTTTTGGCTTCGAACTGCTCTCTATTTTACGCACACGAACCTCGCTGGCGGCGTTTCCATTGCTTATGTACACAGATGTCCGTTGGCCAGAGTTAGTATGAAGAACACCTGCATGAGAGTTTCCCCCTCACACCTGCTCCTCATTAAAATCTGTGTCTGTGTGAGATATTCCACAGCGCGGTAGAGACAGCAGCTGCCCTCGTGTCTCAATTGCTTCGAACTTTTCCATAGCACGAGTCAGACGCCTGGAAATTTTCAGTTTTACTTCAGCTCTTGTGTTGAAGTGAAGCCTGGTAGTCAGTGTCGAGAATTTGATAGCTACCAAACTTTTTGAGGACGTCAAAGCGGTGACGTGAATTCAAGTTGGTCCGTGGTTTTGAGGTGTGGCGTTGTGCTCCAAGTTGTTCGTGTGCCGCGATGCGCTAAAAAGTTTTGTTACAAGAAAGATGTGGTACCCACTGGATCCCAATCACAACTGATCGCTTGAGCAGACTTTGCTCGCATCTGTAGAAGGTGTGTGCCGTAGCTGCAAGTGTTGTGATTTAAAAACAGGTGCTGCGAAGGAGTCAAGTGTTTAGGATAATATAATTTGAAACAGATGCTGCTCTTCATCTGACACTTGTACAACCATCACACAGCGTGTGCTATGTCACTCCAGCAAAAATTTTAAAGCCTTCCCACCTGTTCAAAGGCATGTACGGAATTTCGGGCCTTCATCTCAACACCGTTCACTGGCTGTACAGTTGAAAGTCTCGCGAAATTTTTTTTGGATTTAGAAACGCAAACGAAAGTTTGCGTAAATTCTAAATATTTTATTCTAAATCAGATCCAAAAATTGGCATGATACTATCTTGAATTGTGTATGAAAACAATTTCTTAATGGAGATTTTAATCACAAATGGATGCAGTCATGAGACCCTGCCTCGTCCCAGCATGCGGTGGATGGTTGTTGTAGAGCGCACATCCATGGAGTTTAATTAATTCATTTCATGCCTAAGTTAACGTCTGTGCAGATGTTTAGAAGATCAGTTTGCACAAAAAGACAGTTTTCAGAACAAAACTTACGGTTGTTCGAATCTTGGGAAATTGGAAGACCTGTTCCGTCGCAACAAATCTGAGGTGATGATCGTGTTCTAGTCGCACCAGCTCTCGGCAAAAATTTGTAACGCATTTATTTTAATAATATTACTAATAACTACAAAAAATATACGTTTATATTTATGATATCTAGTGTTACGTTTGGATAAACTGTCAAGAAAACCGTGAAATAGAGCAAAAAATACTTGTGCATTTTTGAATTTCCAAAACGCCTTTGTGAACGTCATTGTAATAGTTTGTATAAAAATTCGCATTTTCCGATATTTCTATGCTGGATGTATTCCTTCATACTTGTTTTTCTGCTTTATTTGTCTTATTGCTTATCAATCTTTTAGGAGCTTGTAACTTCCGTTTTCATTCCAGTAATACTCTCGAAAAACTATGCATTGATTCATCTTTTCCGATGATTCTCAAAACTTAATGCTCGCTGTTATTGGGGTATTTAGGTTGCCGAATTCAAAGAATTCCCACTCACTGAAACTCGGTGCCATAAATGGCCAAAATAATTCCATGGGAATGCTGCGATTGGAAAAAGCTGAAATAATAACTTGAACTTGAAATCTACTTTCAAATATACGCTTAAAAATTAACCTTCATACTTGGTCTAACCGCATAACTGGTTATTAATCAATTCTTCAGCGAAAACATGACCAATAACGCGTTCACTCATTCTTCAACGAAAACATGACCAATAACGCGTTTCTACGTTTGAGAGAAACGTGACACATCGGCACTTGTCAGGTTTTTGAGACCGTATGCTTTAAATAAATGTTTTGGCAAACTGTGAATTGGATTCGATAAGGTTCGAGTGAGAATGACATAATAAATATTACAGTAAAACCAGTATTATGATACGAAATATATATTTTAAAACTTGAAATACAATATTCATCTCAGTTTTGAGCTGTTCATCCGCAGGATATGTACTTGTACTTTAAATTCTGACGTAGAGCTCAAAGTTACAATTTAATATTTTTATGAACCCTATTAGAAAACATGAGAGTTGGCTGTTAAGTACAAAAGTCAGTAAAATATTTAAAAACACATCGCGCCTGCATGCTGTTTCATAAATAAGTTCTGAGCAAACAACCTATAAAAGACATGAAATCGGAGCAAATGGGCGAAATTCTCAAAAGCAGTTTTGCAAATAAGAAATGTGACACGCCACGTAAAAGCTTTGCTGGCCGTTGCGGGAAAAACGAGCGTTTGTGTTTTGATGCATTTCGGTACCCGACACACGGGGAAGGATGTGACGTCACAAAGGCGTCGTTTTCACACCGCCGTTTCCTGCACACCGACATCTCGCGCGCTGCGTTCCGTCGAGAATTGCAACTTCTAGCCATTCCCGGCACGACACCGACCGTAGCATCGGCTACACCTACTGCTTTCATTCAGGGGCTGAATTTGCGGGCCTGTCATATTGTGTCATGTTTGAGCGGTATTTTTAATATCGACTGCTTTCATTCAATAACTGAATTTGCAAGCCAGCAGTATTGTGTCATATCTGAACAATACTTTTACTACAGATTGTTTGTACTGCTTTCATTCAATAATTGAATTTGAAAGCTTGCAGTATTGTGTCATTTATTAACGGTACTTTCAACATCGATTGCATTTACTGCTTTCATTCATTGACTGAATTTGCAGGTCCACAATATTGTCTCATTTTGATACGCTACTTTGTCTATGCGCATTTGCTCGCCATTTCAGCTCGTAATATCAAAGTTTTGTCCAGCCTACGTTGAAAGAGAACACTTCAACGAAAGAGTATGTGAAAATTTTCAGATGACATTTCGCAAATTTAGATCATTTTTCCCAGCGACTCACAAACTCTTAGAAAATTGTTTAATTCGACGCATTGTTTTCAACAAGCATAGCAAATATTTTACCTAAAGAAAAGAAGGAAATGTTTAAACTAATCGCGGAAATAAATCCTTGTTTTTTGTCAGAGTATTGTCTATTATATTCAGCATTTAGTAGTTGTATTTCGCATAGTTGAAGCCTCAATTAAAAAGTTCAGAGAGTCAAAAATTTCTAATTCGATTACGGTTAAATACCTGCCTAATACCCCAGAATTATAGAAAAAATCATACTTGTACAAAAATCATACAGGCAGACCTGTTAACGATTCGTTCCAATGTCATCAGTCACGGAAAATTACTCTGCCTAAGATCATCCACTTATACCAAAGTTCGCCATTTTGAATTCAGAAATAAGGAGAAATAAGATGAAAGAAAGACAGTTTACTTTTCATTCAGCGGATAGAAAACTAATCAAAATAATTTGGAAGTCTTTTAACATAAGTTCCTAAGTTGGTGAACGAGTATGGAGATCACAATCAGTCCATGACACTGTTGACCGTATTTTAAAATCGCTGAACATTTTTAAACGTCCTGAAATCAATGTTTATGTTTATGGTCGTCCTCTTGAGTTATCAATTGTTTGATAATGTGCCTTGTCCCAGTTTGAATGTTCATGCGTGTCTTTTTATTATAGTTTGATTTTTTGTGCTCAAAAGTTAACTTGTTCTGAAAATTTTAATTTTCATGTATACCTTTCTAATTTCAGGAGCTAATGACGGCTCTTTATTAATACAAAACGTTTGTCTTTTTGAAGTATTTATGACGAGGCTGGTACTTCGTTTTGCCCTACTTTTATGTATAAATACATGTAAATTTATTTCAATATTTCAAGTAACGAGCCTTTTAATTCTTGTGGGATTCGTGAGGATTAAAATTTCAGGCCAATGACATTTAGGTATGCGTTAATTGTTTCTTGATTCTAGGAAGCAAACACGAATGCCAAAATTCCAACAATTGAATGGTTTTCAACATGTGAGATATTTTTCAAGAAGAACAATTGTTGACCTACACACATAACGACAAAAGTCGAAGCCTGTATAAATTCTTACCTCAAATATAGTACTCTTCAAAAATATATATATTGAAAGTCGATAAGTTCCTTCCAATATTTTTCCCCAATCTCTGAACATAAAATATGTTTGCTAATTGGAATGCATGTGTTTTAGTTTTGTAAAGTAGAGGTACTACAGAGATTATTCATCTGTTTTCGATAGCAAGCATTTTTACAAATTTGCTCATACACGTATTTGCCTCTTTACAAATTCCTCAAAAGTTAACGGAAATTAACGTTTGATCTCATTTATATATAATGGTTTAAGGTTTAACTATATATAAACAAAGTCATTCAGAAAATGGCTCGTACGAAACTCAAGTCACACATTTTAGAACATTTCAACTGCTCGCAGGAAATGAAGGGAGAAATAGGAAATTCTGGAACAAAAATAGAGAATCAGATTTTCCAGATCAAATTTAGATTCTCAGCCAAAAGGGAATTTCTCTTAAGTAATCAGTAAACTGAGTTAACATCTATTTGATCGTTTATTTCAATTTATCATTCACTCCTTAAAAATGCTGTTAACCCTCTGATTATATTTTATTCCTCTCGAAACCATTTGTTCAATTATGTCAACTCTTTGAGAGAACGGAACTAAAATTCTACGAGTTGCAAAAATTCTACGATGTTTTTAATCATCCCATTTATCAACCGATCACAGTTATTTAATGATAAGATTTATGTAATGATAACATCTATTTAATGTTCCCATTTATTTAATGATCATACTAATGTAATGATCACATTCATTTAATGATCACATTTATGTAATGCATTTATTTAATGATCCCATTTATTTGATGATCGCATTCATTTATTAAATTAATTAATTTATTGATCACATTTATTTCATGATCTCATTATTTATTTATTGATCACATTAATTTGATGATCACATTTATTTAACGATCACGTGCATTTAATGATCACATTTAATACTGACTACATTTATTTTTTGATCACATTTATTTAATGACCATATTTATTTGGTTATTCTGAATCATTTATTTCCAGAAAAAAAATCAATCGGAAAACCTAGATTTGTTTCAAAAATTCGAAGAAAATGAAATTAAATGGCAAATAAAAACTGAAAGGAATCAATACGAACTGAACGTAGGAGTAATAATAATTAGAAAAAAGTTCATGAAACAAGATAAAAGTTGAAGGAGAAAATCCGAATACACGAGAACAAGGTTATCTATTACTTATGAACTATAGTTAGAATTCATTGTGAAAATTTATTATTTAATAATATCATTTAAGATTTAGTAAAAAAATTCCAGTGAGAACTTGATTAATGATATAAGAGAACGTAAATTTCAAGCATTCTTACTAACCCAGTTAAACTTCTGATATTCTTCGCCAATGCTCAACCGTTGTTCTCCGACTCTATCCTTTTTCTCACTCACACACCCTCCTATTATCCCTCTCATTTTTTAGTTCCACCTCTCTCTTCATTTCTTACATTTTTCATTCCTGTCTCTGTAATTCCTCCTCCTATTTTCTTTCCTTTTCTGCAATCCCAGATGTCGATCGAACTCTGCCGCGCCTTCCTCCCATCGCATCTCACTTGACTCAAATTCCTTCGTTAAAAATAGGAAGCTAGTTTCTGAATTACCCGTGTTTCTCGTCACACAACACTGCACAGCGCCATATAATGCCCAACAACACAACATTAATGGACGCCTCACAACACCACACGATGCCTCAATCCCTTCACAACAGCTCACAACACTACACAACTCCGCAAAACACAACGCAGCACTACAATAGTACACAACATGATACGACACCACGCAATGCCTCACAACACCGCACAACGCCACACAATACCACACAATGGAAAACAACGCCCATGCTTAGTGTTAAAGGTACGTTTAACCATTTCAATCAATGAACAAGTGAGTTAACTGTGAACTAGACCTGATGGGAAATTTAAGCACAGTATTTAATTAACATTTTTTCTTGTAATTGAGTATGAAATGAAGTAGGAATAAGCACAAAATAGGTACAGGCCCAATCTCAGTTTGCCGCCCAATTTGCGCGCCGCCAAACACCAATCCCGCTCAGACGACAATGCAAAAGTAGAAGAGAAATAATAGCAACTGCTTTCACACACACCAATTTCAACGCACATCTACCAGCGCATTCATTTTATTAGAATAATGCGGCTGTTTCACAAAATTGTAGGTCTATGAGTTCGCATGTTTTTTTCCAAAATTATTGGGAAGAAGTTTTAGTTTGTCTTAGCTGGAGACTTCGCTCAAAACTGAACGTTTGAAGAAATAATCCAACCATAACCTGCAATGTGTATATACACCAAAAATAATTGATGAGCATTACTCCTAAACTCTGCAATAACACTTTGAAATTCTCGATATTGTTATTTCACTATGTTCCATGCCTGTTCGTTATTATTTGATGTTTTTTTTTGTTTCCACCGTCGACAGTATTTGTAAAATTATTTCATCCCCATACCGTGGACCGATGTAAACTCTTTTTTTATCAAATTTAAGAGTAAAATGAATCTATTTATGTGTGAATAATTCACTTTCATCACTTTAGAATTTCAGAAGCATATTTTTATCAAATCTCACTACCTCAAAATTTGTTTCCTGCTACTTGGAAGTCTCCATATATTTAGGTTTTATGTACGTGTGCAATAAAACACTCCAAGTTATTAGTGTTTTGAGTGCTATATCTTCCCTCATTGGGATACAACTATTGTATCTATGGGAATTAGTGCTCCCAGGAGGAAAATGTTTGAAGGCCCGAGCTGAGAATTAGGTAGGCCTTCTTTTTGTTAAAATAAAGTATTGCTGTTTTTGTGTTGTTATGAATCATATTTTTTTTGTTCATTGCTGTCCTGTTTTTCAGCGCCTACTACTTTCTCCTTCAACTTTTATCGTGTTTCATGAACTTCTTTCTCAACTTGCTGTTTTTATGCCCCTTGTGTATAAATTCCATTAAATTTCAATGGTGCCTTCCTCCCTTTGGAACGTCTTCGTTGCGGTTTGAGAGGCTTAAGCTAACATAGAATCCAATCTTTGACTGCAATACACAAGAACACTATAAGCATGACGTTTTTTGCACTATTTCCATCCGATGCTATCGCCCAAAGAATTCAGTTTTGAGTTAGGAGGCCCATTCATGCGTTGTGGATTGGCTTATATCAATTAAAGTGACATCAATCATAGATGCAAATAATTTTCTTAAATTGCCTCTTCTAGATATTTCCGTTTTATTTAATCGGAAAAAATGAATATTGAGCATCTTGAGATTTTGTTATGACAAACCTGTTTATGGTCGATTTGGAATACCTTTAAATTGAAATTCCCTTAATTCGCCTCTTTAGTCAGAATTAAATTTTTCGACTAGTGACATGGGTATTACAATACTCGTGTGTGTGTATCATTTAAGTGTATTAACTTTAAGATATTTTAAAAACCAACGATGGTAATTTTGTCCCATCTCTATTGGAAATAAACTGTTTTTCTTTCTTTCTTTCTTTCTTTCAATCTCTACTTACAAACACCCCAAATCCCTTTCTGTCAACCGTCCAGCTCTATGTAAAAAAAATGTTTCAGGAGTTTTAGAATTGCCTAGTTTGGTCGGCTGCGTATTCGTGTACTCTATAACATGAACCAAATACGCCAGTATTTCACTTCACCATCTCAACTATTTCAATTCAAAACTGAACTTTCATTGCGCCTCAAGAGCGAAGCATTTCTTTTGAAATGTATTTGTTTCTTTATCGAGTTAATCAGTCTGAATATTTTGACACTTAACTTACAGCAAAAACAGCAGAATCATTTCCAAAGTTATGAGCATCAATAACGATGTGTTTAGCAGGTGAATGACTCGTTCGTGCGACACGAATTTTCCATTAGATTTTATCTCATAGTTAATTTGCAGAACATAAAGTTTACTGATAACTTCGAAGTGACTCTAGGACCTAAAATTTAAAGAAAACCATTCGTTTACTTTTATATTAAGAATTTGTACACCTGAAGTTCTGTGTCAATGATTTAATGCGTATTCCACGCTGGCCTTGCGATAGCTCTCTCTCAGAGCACCATCTGAGTAACGAGCGAAGCCTGAGTCCAAATGCGCAGATTGTTTTCACATGGAAATTGGTTTTGAGACTGTTCGTGCAGTGATGCGCGAAGTTTCGAAACTGTGTCCCGTATTAATAACTAATAATTCCTGTATTAGTAACTAATAATTCCAGTATTAGTAACTAATAATTCCTGTATTAGTAACTAATACAGGACAAAAGATATTTTGCACATGTGCTTTAATCGAAGGACTGATGCCCCCTAAGTATGTAAATGTTGCCGTCATTACTGTCGGAACGAGTATACTGTATTTGTACCAATCGAAAACGTGAATTTGAAGCATTTGTTGATAAAATATTTTCTAAGTGCGGTATTATTGTTACGATCTGATATAAACATCAATTAAAAAATAACGTCGTTCTTGGCGAAAATTATACCCATGGCAATCTAATTATTAAACCAAAGTAAGCTTGGATTGCTCCTAAGAGCACGAGTTTTTGTGGTGCGAAATTCTCGAACAGCTAAAATAATGATAAGTTTTTACACATGTCCTTCAATGGTTATCGTTTGCATCAATTCATGCATAGTCCATGACGTGAGAGGAAAAAGTAGTATTAGGGAGGCTCAGATTAACTCATCTATTGTAAGAAGAGGGTAATAATGTTCGTTAAGCCATAGTTTCTCAGTCAAAACCAAAACAAATCCCTGAAATGCAACTGAAAGGTTACTTTATTTATATGTATTAGTTCCTTTTTTACTTGAAAACATTTGCGAACAGGGTTGAGAGATTGAAGTTTTTCTGTCAAAATTTTCAATTACAGGCTGATTTGCCTAAAACTTGATCAGAAAGAGCACTGAGTTACTGGCAACTGTAGGGTTGCCAAATTCAAGATTTCGGAAGAAAGCTACTCTGGCAACAGCCGTTAGTGTTCAGTATTCACTATCTTAACGACGTCAAGTATACGGCAGTTTGTTCCATTAACGCTTGTTCAAGTACACGGGAGTATGTTCCATAAACGTTTGTTCAAGTATACGGGAGCATGTTCCATAAACGTTTGTTCAAGTATACGGGAGCATGTTCCATAAACGTTTGTTCAAGTATACGGGAGTATGTTCCATAAACGTTTGTTCAAGTATACGGGAGCATGTTCCATAAACGTTTGTTCAAGTATACGGCAGTTTGTTCCTAGTACGAGTTTGATAAAACGTGATGTAAATTAAGTAAACAATAATAGATCTGTGGCATTTCAGCCTCTGAAGTGCGTGATGCTGTGCCAGAAGCTTTTGGAAGCACCAAAATCGTCTTCAATGATGGCGTTTTTCCAAATTAGGACGATAAATCAGGCGTGAAAACTGCTTTCAAATTAACAGGTTTAAATACAGACACTTTCTTTTTCGTGTTCTCTATTTATGACTCGAAATAACTTTAAAATCAATTTCAGCTGATAAAATATGATTGCCATATGATTGCAATTAAAAAAAAATAAAAATGTTCAGTAAAAATGAAATGCTCAGACATTTTGCTGTCGGAGAGCGAATTTGGAACTTGCAAACCAGCCACTGAAGCAAGCAACAAACTATGAATTTTTATGTAGGACTGGTGCATTTATTCTCCCATAAATGACACTATCCGTTAGCCTCTCCTGCGAGTAACTCTTACACAGTACAGACATCTTCAGTCTCGTCGAATTTCCTCTCTTTGCTTGTGCTATGACACGTCTTTTCATATTCATCTCTGCTTTCTCTCTCTCTCGAGCCCTCTTTTTCATGTCAACGCTGCTTTCATTATAGTGACGGGGGGAAAATGATCTGTATAATGTTCGAACAATGCGAGAAATTGTGTTTATGCATTAGTATTTGTCATGCGAGAAACGACAATTGGTAAGTCTAATTTTAAATTATTATTAGACAACCCTTGTCCTGTTGGTTCTCGCTGGGTTAAAACGTTTAAGCCAAGAAATTGGTTGATAGTCATGCCGTTTACGATTGTAAAATTAATCAATATCAGTTAAAACTATTTCTTCTTAAAACTCGCCGAAAACGCAATAAGAAATTGTTTTTGTAAACTAGACATACGTAACTGGTCTGTGCCGCGGAGCAGCGTGTAAAAACTATGTCATTATAATCCAGTAATTGCCGGAAAATTGCAGTTTGTATCATATTTGTGCTAATGTACCGGTGCCGTCAAAAATTCTGGCATCATTCAAAACTGGAATTTGTCATGTTTTCAATTACTGTCTCCGTGAAATATTTATACCCAATGTTCGAAATTCAAGTACCGTCACGAAACTTTGTGCATCAATTCGCAAGTTATCTTAAAATAAAGAAAATTAATGACGTAAATAAGTTGTCAATTGTGTTATGGAATTACTGTTGGATTATGTGTGCGTCATGCACCTGTGTAATAGCAAAAAAAGCAAAGATAAAATTAAACATTTCTTGGAAACCAATTCCTAAGGTTTAATCGTGTATCTGCTGCACGTCTGACCTAAGCTTATACTTTTAAGAAAAATCCGTTGTTTGTTTAACTTAATGAATAAATTTCAATTTCGACCTGAAAATTTGCTATCATAATATCAAGTTTAGAAATCCATTTCACAATGAGAGACGTTTGTAAAATAGCGTAAATAATTTTTTTTAAACGCATACATCACATAATGTATATATTCTTCTGGTACGTGTAAGTGGTGAAACTAGTGAATAAAAAATGACAAATTTAATGCGTAAATTCAGTCAGTCGTACTCCTAAGAGAACAAAAAATACAGTGTATGTACATATACACACACACATATATATATTCTGTATATCTTGTTTTCCTAAGAATTTATATGTACAGTAAATATCCATTTTAGTAGGCGACGGCGTTGAAACAATGAATTTCTCATTTAACTACTTAGAACATCAGGTCCGCTATAACGTGGGATGAATTTTATATTAAAAGTACTGTAGGTACCAAATTTTCCCTCTTAGTGTTCCAGGAGATATACCTTCTGGCGGAATCAGAGCAATGATCGCGGATGTGACTATTTGTTACATTTTCAAACCTGTAAAAAACTCTGTCAAAGAATGGACATTTCAGCTACCTACAAACGTTCTCATTAATTGTATTGATGATAGGTAATATTAATTCAAACTTTAAACTTATCCTTCCACTGTCCCTGAGTTAATCACAGTTAAGGGGCCTCCACAAGCACCTATAATGTCGAATCCGAGTTTAAACTCACAACTTAATAAATGGTGTTGTTCTTTATATAACATTTTTTAACATGAATCCTTATTTTGTTGGGTTTGTCTGTCCTCTTGATAAAGTTTTCAAAAAAAGAACAAGACTATTAGAAAAAGTTAAAATGTCTATTTTTTATAAAACTCAAGTAAAATAAATGGTAGATAGAGTTTCACTTCAAAAGAATAGTTTCACAGTTGCGAAATACTTTTACCTAATTAAACTATAGTCTAAAGACTGCTCTCTAGGATTCAATCAACGGAACTGAACTAAAATTGGAAATTCTATACATCCAATAAATTACCATTTCGATTTTATGGCTACATTAATTGGAAATATATTCAGCCATTTCTTTCCGTAGCTCCAAAATCCACCCAGATTATTATATTTTTTAGGTGTCAGATAGAAGGTATTTGATACTGAGTGAAATGATGAGTTTTCCAAAAATTTTACTGCGGAACTAAGTTTTAGAGTATTGTTGCATTATATATCACTTTTCTTAAAACGTAACGCAAATTTAGGTAGACTTGGTAACAGCTAGTTAGCGATCACGTAAAATTATCCTGTTCTTTAGTGGCTATATCAAAGTATATTTCAGAAATTAGTTCAACGTATATAGCCTCTCGACTTTTTGCTAAGCTTATGCAATGTACTAACGAGTTATGCATCACCCAATGCAAACCTCAACTTCCACCTATTAAAAGTTGGGCCTTGTTTTTAAACTAAAATGCTGCTTGATTTAGGTTAGGAATAACTGAGAATAACAGCGACTAATTTTTACACGCATAATTCCAGGTTTTCGTTAGAAAAAATGCGTTATTCGAATATCGACGGAATCCTTATTTTTAAAGTTTTTACGAGAAATGTGACTGACTTTTGACCGGATTCTGTACGTTCTCAAGCTCTCCTTCGTTCCTTTCAATTTCCCCACTCATTGTGAAAATATTTTTTGCTCTTTTATTTCAATATGAACTCGCGGAAAACATAGAAATATTTCACAAAACGTGAAAGTGAAAAGGCGCACACACGTAGGTGAAATTTTTAGTATTGGTCTTCGTTTCAATTAATTTCTCTCTTCAAAAACTAACTGGAATGATTGATGTCAGAATGGCGTCCTTCAAAAACATCATAATATGGTTCAAATTTAGTGATTTGAATCCATTTAAGTCATTTCGTATTCCGAAGGAAACTGTTCCTCGAGAATGAAAATAAATTATCCTCGAAAAACTGTAATATGTTTGCAATTTTGTGGTTACGACTGCAGATTAAAGAAGTGTTGTGTCTTCGTCCTTTTAGTTCACTATTCACTCACTTTGCACCTCTTTTGAGGAATTACACAGTTAATGACTCCGAAAATTACGAAGGAGAAATCTTAATTTTAGATTATTATCCTATGTTGAGAAAAATGATTTTTCATGTACTTATTACAAGACGCTGATTCAAACAACATACCTTTTCAGCGGTCGCAGATATAACTCGAGATGTTTTTGTGTTCCGTCTCAGTTTTCTTTCCCATTTTATTTTGACATCGCGCTACTCATTTGCAGCATGCCCAGACTGGACCGGAGAGGAGTTGGAGACTTCAACAACTCGTCACCTGGGCGTTTCTTGCATTCTGACGACCGAGAGATGACTGACGCCGCCTTAGACTGCAGTACAAACAAGCCTACCACTGCGTTGCCAGACGCAAAGCTCGGCGGGTCTTTGAAGCAGTCCAATACCATAAAAGTCTTGCAAATTAATCCAAAGCGAATCCTGACTGGTGTTCGAGCATCTTTACCTAACAAACTTGCAAAAATCTCTGACAAGACTCCTGTGAGCGTTGAAAGTGAATACAAAATACAAGTGAAGTCAGCGAATGAGCTGAAAAACAATAGTTCGGCAAAATCGAGTGCTTTTCAAGTAGAGAAAGGAGAGTCGAACTCCGTTGATTATGATAAAGTTGTCAAAATAACTCAAGCGAAGTTACTTATCGAAGACAAATCTCCATCTCCTAGTGTTATAAAACGGCCTGCAGCCGTTAACAAGCATTTAGATGGCTTTCCAAAAAGACCTTCATCTCTCAATACCACTGGAATCAAAAAGGAAACTGGTTGTCCCATCACTAGTAACCCCATTAAAGTGATCCGAGCGGTGAGCACAGCCAGCAGCGAAGTGGTCAGCTCCAAAGACACGACGTTCCACAGTTCATCACTGGCCAAATCCGTTTCGAACGAAACAGAAAATAAAATTAACCAAACTCTAGATTCTCTCGTCCAGCCAAACACCCCTTCAACTACATCAGGGCTTTCTAAGAAAGTTATTTTTAAGAATGAAAGGTCATCACCTGAGTCTGCATCTTCCAGAATGATGCCCGAGTCCCCAACGACTTCCGTAATCACACACTATACTTCCTTTCAACACGAAAGTGGCCTCTCTGGGCAATCTCTCCCTCTACGTTTATCTCCTTCACCACCTGAATCTAATCCTAAAACTCCTGTCGCAGATTTCAAAGGGTTTAAAACATGTAACGTTTTCATGGGTGCGCCGAGCGCAACTGAAGTCTCTTTCAGTAACATTTCATCTTTTATCCACCGTGAGACTTCCCCTACTGAGGGCAACGAAGCCTCTAGCTCTCTCACAGTCTCACCGCAGATGGCCCCAGTTGACTACAGTAGTCTAACATCAAGATCAGACACGTCCGATAACAGATCCTCTACAAACGGTCAACTCGATACGAGCATAAGTTCGACAACGAGTACTCTGGCGTCAACGTTAACTTCGGGCCAGTTGGGTATAAAGATTGGCGACTATGAAGCCAATGTTACGATCGGAGCTGGAAATTGTGACATTGGTTCGCTGTCTGAAGTGGGATCGGTTGAAATGTCGGCATCTAATGAAGATGCATCAGCGAAGCTCCCAAGCATCGAATCGGCGTTCAGCAGAGTGGCCGAATCCTTCAGGTATCCGAAAGACCCATCGCCATCGTACGCAACTCTTAAGTAAGACATTACGATAGCCCTGCACTAGCAGCGGTTCATGTTGGACGATAAATTAGGAACATCCATCATTCAAATGATAGTTGGAAAAATTAAACTTACTCTGATAAAATTGTAACCGGAGTAGAAAAATAACTCTTTTCTTCAATACAGTACTCGTACACCAGCCATATAAATAAATTAGGAACACTGACTTTTATTCTCCAGGTTGACGTAAGCTTTTCTTTTTTGTTGCAGGCCATTAGCAATAAGCACACCCCAGCATTATATCTCGTACTCCGACGATGGGCCAAGGGATCGCAACGAGGGTCTCCAACCTCACATGCGGGTGGCTACGTCAGGCATAGACCACCACGCTCAAAGTTACTCGGGCTCCAACAATGTGAACGAGAGCGCTGGTATGCTCTACAACTTCGCAGGGACCGAAATGGGCATCCCTGGAGGCCTGTTGGTTAGAAACGAAAATGAGGTGTCCTACCAAGTTCCATCCTACCCAGTCCACGAGGGGTACTACACTAGGTGAGACACGAGATAGTTTTTTTTGTGATTGCATGCTAGACTTGTTTCATAGATGTAGTTTTATCGTCTATTCTATGAATTGTATACTATCTTGTTTACCTAGAGCATGCACAAGATAAAAAATTGTATACTTGATGTGAAAGGACTTAAGGTGAGATTCTATTAGAACTCACTCCTTGAATATCAAAAACACAGATAAAAACATTATTATTATTTACAAAGATTCAATTCATAACAATTTGCGGCTTTGATTGTGCTAGAAATAACTTTTTTAAATCGTTTAGTTCTCAAGTATTGTCGAAGAAATGTCAATAATAATAATCGGAATTAGTATTGAAACCTCAAATATTAAGTTACCAACAATTCATTCTTGGAAATACTAACACAAAACGTTTGCTAAGGTCGAAGAAATTTTAAACTCTGAAGAAAAACCATGCTATCCGTCAATGTCCTACTATGAAGCAAAAAAAATCCTTTTATTACTTCTAAAATGACTGCTAGTCACAAGTCCAGATTCGTAAGAAACTCACATAATAAAATGAATTATATGCTTCTACTCAGAAGGATCATATTCGTAAAAAATTCATGTAATAAAATAAATTTATATTCTTCCACTCAGAAGGTTCATATTCGTAAAAAAACTCATTTGATACAATGAATTTACACGTTTCTTTTCAGATTCCCGATGGAAATCAACAATCAGAGCTACTCGAGCGCATACTCTCCCTCCACGTTCACCCTGAGTGCAGGGTACCCTCCTCCAGAGCCTCAGCCGACCCAACCCCCCATGTCCGCATTCGTTTCCAAACACGGGGCCGGCGCCATGATTACCCGTCGCACTGCTGCTGCGTCATTCCAGTCATCCATTCCACCGAGCATCTCAAGTTCTCCGTCCACTGCAACGGCGCCGTCTGTCGCCACGTCTTCTGCCAGCTCTTGGGGTAGGAAAGCTGGTGGCAAAAGTGGACTTGGATCTCGAGGAGGCAAAGGCAAAAGTGCTAAAGTTCAAGAAAAACTCTCACGAGACGGTAAGATACATTTGATGGATTAGACTTTTATTTCTGAAGTCGTAAGTACGGCTTATTTTGCCATACCAATTATAAATTTTAAACTTGGTTTGGGTTCACTTAAACAGTTTTCGAAGGTGGAAAAATATTAAAGTCAACATATTTGGAATAAAAGTTAAAACAATTAAAGTTTTAAAATAGCTAGTGGTCGATGTTGAATAAATAATAGATGATTCCTATGATGAATCTCGATGTTTTATATGCATAGAATGAAACATGTCTCTTCCTCAACAGAATACAAGAAGTCTGCGTGCGACCGAGAGCGAACTAGGATGCGTGACATGAACTACGCCTACGACCAGCTCAGGGATAAGCTTCCCGTCTTCCGACCTCCAGGCAAGAAGCCTCCCAAAATGGACAGTCTTAGGTTAGTATCTCACACAGCAACGTACGTTAGTTCGCAACGAATTTTACTCATTCAACAACCTCATTTGAATTGTTGTCTTATTTTAAACATGTGTTTGATGTAGCTTTAGTTTCCCTGCAAAAACATGCGCCGTTACCTTATGTTCAACTAATGTCATGTTTCATGAAATGGTTTGATGCTGCTTTAGTTTATCTGCAACAGGAACTGCAACAGGAACATTGCCAACAGGAACTCGATGTAGCGATGGAGAGAGGAATTGAGCTCTTGATGGTAGTTTGTGTTGCCACCAACGAATTTTAGTAGAAGTAAAGACAACGATCATTTCTCACGATGCCCTCCAAGCAACTAAATAGCATTTAAGCGTTTTAACGTACAAGAATCCATTAGTTGAGTCCTTACATTGGTGTAGACTAGTAGTGCGGAAAAACCTGAGCATGAAAGGTTCAACTTATGTTGAGCAATTGAGAAGTTCTATGTAGAAAAGTACATTTAAACCAGAATTTCCAATATGTAATTTTTTTCTGATATTGTCATGACAATTTCGAGCGGCTTTTAGCGCCGATTCAATTATAAGTTACAAATGAACAAAAGCGATGGAAATGGGAAAAGTAGAAGTCGCAGGAGTTGGTGAAAATGTTTACCATACAAAACAGAGAAATGGCCTCCCTTAACTCCACTATGATAAGATCCCAGCCAAAATGGCCTCCCTTAACTCCAGTATGATAAGAACCTAGCCGAAATGGCCTCCCTTAACTCCACTATGATAATATCCCAGCCAAAATGGCCTCCCTTAGCTCCACTATGATAAGAACCCAGCCGAAATGGCCTCCCTTAACTCCACTATGATAAGATCCCAGCCAAAATGGCCTCCCTTAACTCCACTATGATAAGAACCCAACCGAAATGGCCTCCCTTAACTCTACTATGATAAGATCCCAGCCAAAATGGCCTCCCTTAACTCCACTATGATAAGAACCCAGCCGAAATGGCCTCCCTTAACTCCACTATGATAAGATCCCAGCCAAAATGGCCTCCCTTAACTCCACTATGATAAGAACCCAGCCGAAATGGCCTCCCTTAACTCCACTATGATAAGATCCCAGCCAAAATGGCCTCCCTTAACTCCAGTATGATAAGAACCTAGCCGAAATGGCCTCCCTTAACTCCACTATGATAATATCCCAGCCAAAATGGCCTCCCTTAACTCCAGTATGATAAGAACCCAGCCGAAATGGCCTCCCTTAACTCCACTATGATAAGATCCCAGCCAAAATGGCCTCCCTTAACTCCAGTATGATAAGAACCCAGCTAAAATGGCCTCCCTCAACTCCAGTATGATAAGAACCCAGCTAAAATGGCCTCCCTCAACTCCAGTATGATAAGAACCCAGCTAAAATTGCCTCCATAACATCATCGTGGCACTAATCTCAATCAAAATGACCTCTGTTGACCCCTTCTGAGCTGCACTCGTAAATAGGCACAACAAGAACACTTGAGCTAATGATGTCTGAGTTGAGTCGCCGCTAAAATACTGCACCAACATCTCTTCTTTTATGCATCATATTTTCATGAACGTTGCTTAGAGAACGTAATTTTAGAAAATATTCAGGAGGCATTATTTTCTTTCGCTCAATGATGAATAGATTAAAATTAAAGGTTGATCATAGAATTGGTGAAAAATCTTCAAAAACTCACGGTTCAAGCTTACACGTTATTTAAATGGATCAAATAAATGTCTCTCGTAAATGTATTTGTAGAGCATATGTGATTTTTTGTAGAAGCTTGCACGTTATTTAAATGGATCAAATAAATGTCTCTCGTAAATGTATTTGTAGAGCATATGTGATTTTTTGTAGAAGCTTGCACGTTATTTAAATGGATCAAATAAATGTCTCTCGTAAATGTATTTGTAGAGCACATGTGATTCTTTATCCTAAAGTGAACACATGATTGATATGATGCCTCTAAACTTCCACTTTTTGTAAAAAAATCGTTTGAATTGTTTAGCTGATTGACAAATAATTTATCCATAACACAAAATATTTCAGCAAGTTTAAGCATAACCATCATCAGTTCAAAATGCGTTAATTTTTTAAGTGTATGCGTTCTTTCTTTTTTCAGTGGACGTGACAGATTCCCTTCCAAACTGGAAACTCTGAGGTGAGTTTCTTAGTCGCAAAGTATCCAAAATGTTCATAAATATTTCGCTATTTACATCAGGTGAGACTAGGTAATCCAACAATGACTAGTGAGAAAACAACGGAAAATTGATTCATTCTTTGAATAAAAAATTACCATTGTGCTTCTAAAGGCGATTAAGATGGCAGCAGTACTGTTCATTCAATGCAATGTTTCGAAATAATATTTCCAAATCCCTTCATTGCTATTGTAGGTTCGCCTCTGTGTTGGATTAAAGAGCTAAGAGCTTTCCTGTCTGTGCAATATAGGTGTCACGAGGGTGTAGCTGACATGAGAGCTTTCTCAACCTTTTTCTGTCTGGTCAACCTATTCTCTTCGCTCAACCTATTCTGTTGCTCAACCTATTCTCTTTGCTCAAATTATTCATTTGATAAACCTATTCTCTTTGCTCAACCCATGCATTTGATCAATCAATTCATTCGCTCAACTTATTCTTTTGCTCAACCTATTCTTTTGCTCAACCAATTCTCTTTGCTCAACTTATTCATTTGCTCAACCTATTCTGTTTGCACAACCTATGACATTTTGACTAAGGCGGGAGCCACCATATAGCGTGACAATCGCCCAATAAACCTGTCTCTAGTGCAATGATGCGAATGCGAGAGTGTTGAAAAATATAGCTTGAATAAAACATGGAGGTCTCTGTAATGTTATAAATTTATACCTTAACCTCCACTATAAAAAAATTATCAATAAAAAGGACAAAATTCAGAGTAAAGCAACAAAAATTATTCTAAAACTCAGTAAGCGCACCGAGGGGATTTTCATAACGCTGCTGACTAATCATAGTCACAAACTCAATATTTATGAGCACTAAATTTTAACTAAATGAAGGTGAGTCGTTGAGTCATGCTAGCAATATGTTGTCGATCTACATACACTTGTCGCTTTATTTTAAACACGCTGACATCAGGGTCATTAAACACTTGACTGAAGAAGTCACAGCTGGTAACATTTTGATTTCAGCACTTTACTGTGAGGAAGACCTGCAAACAGAGGAGCAGTTCTCCAGTACGCGTGCATTTTGGGTGGTAGTCATCTTTGCAGCTAACTTTACTGCGCCATAACAATGCCCTCTCGCGTACTGGGTAATTTTTAGGTAAATCGTGTTAAATGTTATAGAATAAACCTGTCGCTAGCCCAAAAAAGGCCCAGGAGGAAGTTTTAAAAGATTTGGCTTGTATTATACATACATGGAGGTCTCTATAATCCCTTATTTATGCTATAACTCTGATCCCCTACCCTACAACGAGATACTAAAATGGAGAGAATCTAACGTAAAGCAACAAAAATTATTTCAAAACTCAGTAACCTCAGCTACGAGCGACGGTTCCACTTACTATAAGCTCAATTCCTTTAAACAAAGAAAATTGTAAGATCAATTAATGGAGACCTCCAAATATCTTGATGGCTTTAATGATATGTCCGAAAAAACTTTCGACACTGAGGACAGTGTCTGAATCAGAAATTTCGACCGAAAAACAGTAAGAAAAATTTCGAGACAGCTCAGTCCTTAAATTTTTTTCATTCAAAATTATCAGAATCTGAGACCAGCTCCCAAAAAATTTTGTGTTTACTAACAAGGTGAATACGTTCAAAAAGTGTTTTCACCATTACTGGGTTGGCAATTCCGCATGCAGTATTCTCAAGTACGAAGGTTAATCGAAATTTCAGGAGGACTGAAAAAGGAAAAAACTAAATGCATACCTCAGTGGGTATTATAGGAATCCGCAATTCTTTGTGCGATATTTTTACGATTCCACTGGTGATGCCGCATCGTACAGTAGCGCCAGTACTGCGTGAAAAAAGAGCTGATCTTGTCTCTGATATTTCTAATCAGACAAAAAAAACTGTCTTGCCAAAAAGCAATAGCATGGGATCATACTTCGCTCATCCGCCGCATCAAGGGATTATGTGTAAACATGAATGTACTGGTACATGTGCATAAGAATTAATTATAATAACTCTGCCTCGTTGTTGCCTGTGCGTGATTGGTGTGAGTCACTTGACTCGTTTCTGTTGCCATTTTCTACTCTATTCTATAATACTAGTTCATGTTATTCCATTCTGCATCTTTTCTACAGCTGACATACATTTAATGGGCAAATATCCATGAAAGCACAAGGCTTTGAAAACACAAAGGGTTGAAAGACAAAATCAAATATAATAATTTCGTATTCTCTAGTCTCGTAGTTAGCATTTTCTTACGATGATTACCAATAGAAAATGTTTTAAATTAAACTCATGTAAATGTTTAATAAAATAAATGATTGTCTTGATGTAATAAATTGTCTTTGAACAAGAGAAAATCAACAATGTTTTTAGGGTATTTCTATTTCTCTCTAGAGTATACTTTAAATTATTGAAAACGTCAGTTTAACGAGGATTTTTAACTGTTGATCAAAATTAATGAGGGTAATTTTCAAGAATATGGTAGGGCTCGCTATATAAGGGCAGTTTTGAAAACAGAAAGATACAAAATTTCTAGTATGATTCCAAAATAATCCGTGAATTAGGGAACTAAATTGTCTAAACTGAAAATTCTGACAATGACATAACAAACTGGCATCCAATGATCGAAATTTCTGATGGACTTTGACTAGCCAGAAAAAAGTTAAGGTCGAAATATATTATTCAAAGTTATTGATAGTAGAGAATAAGTTGAACGAGAATCGTTACTGAAAGTTCATAAAGAAAGAAAAAAAGTTTCATTGGCTTCGTTTGCTGGAATTTATACATTAATATTATTTCACTTTTTAAAGAGATCCTAAGCAACTGGGAAAATTCATTTACTTTTTTATTTATAAATAATTCCTGCATCTGGCAACCATGTCGAGTTGTCAGAGGTTGCGTGCTCTAAGTACACCTGAAAAAACTAAAACTTCGTTGTTTTGATTTTAGCGCGGAAAATCAACTCGTGTACCTAAGTCGACAGACGAACTATTATTGCCAGCTGCTCCGCTATGACAAGGTAAAATGTTTGAAAATTTTGCCTCATATAAAATTGCTGTCAAAGCTGAATTGTGGTTAACTTCTCGAGAAGATTTGATGGAAAAGTAAAAGAGATCTTTCATTATGGGATGCTTAATTCTATGTACATGTAAAAGAACTCGAAATTAGCTTAATTGCTGTCAGCTTTTGTAGGTACTTTTTTGGAAATGATGGGAACTCGATTCTTTGGGTACGCTTTATTTTACCTAAAAAGATGCTCACGAAATTCGAGTTGCCATGAGCTTTTCGAGGAGATTATTGAGAAAGTGTAAGTATATTCTTTAATATTTACAGCGATAAGTTAAAGAGAAATTCAATATTCAACTCAAATTTACAGTCAATTGTAGTACGCAATTTTTAAAATACCAAACATGAACTGGATCGTGCCGTCGTTTAGCTTTAATTAAGCAAGTGTTATAATTGAGTTTGTGACTACTGGTCGGTCAGTAGCATTGTGAAATTTCCCTCCCCCTACACCGGCGGCTTGCATCGCGACCAACGCGTTGTGAAAGACTTTTTTGTGCCGTTGAACATGCTTATAAAGCTCATTTTACACCTGCGGTGTGGAGCGTCGGTGTGGAGCGACGGTGAACTTGCTAGAGCTCCTCCCACGAGAGGATTGAGTGTCAGTGCACACCGGCTTGCTTTTACACTGCCGCTCAACACGACGCTCCTTCCCCAGAGACAGCAATCGTCAGTATTGCTCTTGCAAAACTGACAGAATACTTGGCAGATCAATCTGCAGAATATTTACAGAATAACTTTCAGAAGAAATAATCTAATATTCTAAAAAACTTTAATATAACCCAATTACCTTCAAAAAACACTGTAAATGGAAAGAAAAAATAAATACCTATTACTAATTTGTAGGTGTACGTTTTTACTTTTTCCTTTAATTTGAATTATCTTCTACTGACACCTGCCGAATGTTTTCCGTGTATTTAAAGTACTTTTCTTGAGAGTAGTGTACATTATGCAATTTAATTACACTGTAATTAATTTTACGTTTACATACGCAGTGTATATTTCTTTGATTTTTTGAATAGTGAGAGCTGTCTCCTATCTTGGCCTCTCAGTGTTTGAATTTTCGTTCTAACCATTGCAATATCATAATTTGGGAAGTGAGATGCTAGACTTTTAAAATCATCTTCTCTGGACACTGTTTTTATACTCTGCGAGCTTAACGTTCCATAAACATGGAAATTCATCACATTTTTCAATGGGAGGTTTCATTTCTTCCGTGCTACATAATATGTAAGCCATGACTACACATGTTCTCTATGGTCTCAAGAGCAACTGAACGCTGTTGACTGGCAGAGCACACCGCCAATATTTAGCATGCAGAATGTTGCTGCTCCTTACCGAGAGCGTGGCAATAAGGGTCATTTTGCATTGTTGTGGGCGGAGCTTATTTGACTGGCGGGATGGAGCGACGGTGTGGAGCGCGAAGACACCGTCAATGTAAAATGGCCTTAAAAGTTGAGAAATTGCGAGCAAACTTTTCGAGGTGATAATACAATAAATGGAAGAACATTCATTAGGAAAGAGAACTTTCGTACCGTTGAACATGCTTGCAAAAGATAGAATGCGCGCGAGCAAACTTTGCGAGGTGATTAGTAATGGAAGAGTTTCGTTAAAGAACTATTTTTTTATGCCGTTGAACATACTTGCGAAAGCTTAAACACCGTGAGCAAACTTTGTGAGGTGAATACCGAATGAACGGAAGGTAGCTCGTAAGGGAAAGTTTTTTATGCCGTTGAACATACTTGCAAAAGCTTAAACACCGTGAGCAAACTTTGTGAGGTGAATACCGAATGAACGGAAGGTAGCTCGTAAGGGAAAGTTTTTTGTGCCGTTGAACATGCTTTTAAAAGTTGAAATGTCGTGAGCTTCTCGAGATGATCGACGAAAAGGAAGGACGTGACGCACGCTGTGTAGGTGTGCACAGGTGTACAGCACACCTGTGGGGGGCTCCAGTGACCGGGGGTAGGGGGCACTTGGGGGTAAAATTGAAACCTACTCGCCACTCTTCATGCGCTCCTCTCTAATTAGACGAGGTCAACTTATTTTCTCAAGCAGACGAAACTTTCTCAGTGAACGGAGAAAGATTTTCATACACGCTCAATAATTGTGAAATAAGGAATCAAATCATCATGAAATTGTGAAATGTTTTTCTGTGGAACTAATTGCTTGTGCTTTCAGCTTATATTTACGTTGTTACCTTCGTTTAATCTCATTTTAATTTGGAGTTCAATCCAGCGCGTCAAGCATTTCTACAAATTGCATGGTGCGCTGTGGAAGATTCACGGCAAAACTAACATCGGCGGCTCGCCTTTTTTGAGTTCATACAAGACGGTGCGTGTGTTCTGTTACGAGGAGAGCACAGCAGAGTTCGTTCACTGCAACGCCGACCTGTCACTCGCCCTGAGTTACGGTCTCTCTTGCCTCAATCTGGCAAACAAACTAAAATAAGAAAAACTATTCATGTCTTCCATGATTTCACGCCACGCTAAGTTTTCATCTAAATTGAATGAATCGAATACGGTAAATTCAAATCGTATCGTTTGCGTAACCGTGATGGCAAGTTTTTGAAGTAGTATAACCTTTTTTTGACAAACTCTATCGTTTTTTCTCTCTGATATAATAATCGAAACTGCGAAATGCTTGCGAAATAATTTCTAAAAAAAGGACAAGCACGCGTCAAAAATGTCGGTCAGTTTAACAGGAGGAGAACACTTGTCGAGATGTTGCGTTGGAGTGTCAATTCACTGGTTAAAATGTATTCTCCAATGTCATAAATAATTCAAGTATTTTGCGTTTGCTCTGAAATGTACCTTGAAATTTTACCGTAACGCAGGTGCGCAGTGCAGTTTTTGATGACCTCAGGAAATGCTGTGAAGCTGCCTAAATTGTCACTAAGCACTTAATGCTAAAAACTCGTCGGTATAAATTGTATTGACATACTAAGTACCATACCATCGGTCTAAATTACAAACACGTTTACTCTTGGGACCGAACTTCCAAATTATTTACATCGTCTGAGCGATAAAACTAACAGCGTAAGTTTTCTTGAGAGGACGGACAGGTTACGTTACGTGTCATTACGCTACGTATGTTAGCCAAGTCAGTTTGAAAAAACTTGCGCTGACAGCTGCACTGCTACGACGGTGTAAATTGTTCGAAAAC
Organism: Platorchestia sp. MABIK; assembly: GCA_014220935.1. Lineage (NCBI taxonomy): Eukaryota > Metazoa > Arthropoda > Malacostraca > Amphipoda > Talitridae > Platorchestia > Platorchestia sp. MABIK. Next base: position 12,850 of record JACJUY010004624.1, on the reverse strand, counting down.
CTGCCGCAAATAAATGGCGATTCCTTGAGAGGTTCCAACAAGTGCATTTTGTGGCAGTATTATTGTATACAAAATTGTAGAATTTTAAGAAAATACAAAGAACCTGAATCATTTCAGGCCGTCCCATAACGTTTCTCGTTCATCTCTCCATCGTTTTTAGAAAATAGAATTTATTGTCAAATAATCATTTTCTTCTCTCTACCTATCGTTCAGATGGGTCAGTTGCTCCCTTGTGCCCATTCCTTTTCATATTGAACCGATTTTCGACTCATGGTAACGCACCAGAACAAAAAGTTGCGATAATTTTTTAAAACATTAAAGAAAAAATTTAATCCAAGGTCAGTTTATTAATCTCAAATGTTATCAGAAAGCTGATTGGTGTAAAGTGTACATGTGTACAATCTAAGAAAGGGTTCAAATTTAACTAGCTAAAAAGAGACAGTGAATACTCGCAATGGAATAAATTCACCTAGCTCTGTTAGTCAATTACATTTCACGAGATAAAATAGAATTTTGAATCTGTCGATGAAGTCTGTGCCACAACCAACAAAATTTCCGATTTTCAAGTAATTTTTCAGTTCTGTTGTTCTTCAACGCAAATACTTCAAAGAACAGCGTCCAGAATGAAAAATTTAGAAGGTACATTTTACCGACACAATCATCGATCGCTGTCCAATTGTTCTGATGAATTACTGAAATTAATCGTTCATTCATTTACCTCAAAGACAATTTGTATTCTCCTAATTCATGGATACCGCATGATGTTCCCGATTTAATGTGCCAAATTTGATGGATAGAATTATCTATTCCAGAAGAAATTTTCCTGATATTCATGAATTCACACATTTTACGAACAACGAAATTCAACTTAGCATTTTTACTGGTTCACAGTTAACACTAGAAGAAATATCGTATATATTCAATATAGCCTTAAGAAATTCTATATTTTCGTAGTCAGTAAAGCAGGAATGTCGTGATTTATTGGTTTCGAGATTCTTTGCAGACGCATAAATAGTGTCATTACTAGAAGACTAAAAAAAGCATAACTGAATTTCGCGAAAGCGGTTTCCTCCAGGTGAATATAACGGAAACACTTATCGAAAATATGCCAAAAAACATAATGGATATTCCTCAACGCAATATATGAAGACAGTGAATAATCTAAGTGGTAATTATGACTGAGTACTGAATGGAAGTAAAATATCTGACGTCCTGTGATGTGTGCTAGAGTTGATCTTTCTTTTTATTAGACAGTATAAACTGAGAAATTTTCTCACTTTTCTTTTATTGAAAGATAAAAAAGCTACCTAGCTAGAGAAACTCATTTCGAGGGCAAAAAATTTCTTCAATTTTTTAGTAAGTTAACGTTAAAGAAGAACATGTTTTTAGAATTTCTTCAATGAGATTAGATTTTAACTTATGTTGTTATATCCCTGTAACTTTAACGCCGATCAGTCGAAACTTCACAGAAATATTTGAGATCAAAATTATTTAAGGAGCGAAATTTTAGAAATGACTGAGACAGAAACCTACATCTACTGATGAAATTTTGCACATTGAAACTAATACGTCGATTTTTTTAACTAATATGTCGAAGAAATGAACGTAATTCAACTCGCAAACTTTTCGGAATTCTCAAATTTCCTCATCAGTGTCGAAACAAAAATGATAGAAAATGAAAAACTAAAGTACAACATTGTGGATAATTAGTTTTGCTTCTGTATTTTTACCTTTTAAATTGTACTTTCACTTATGGCATATTGTGTTTTTTTTAATGAAATCTGAAAATCCCAAGCCTCACTCAAGTAAAGCGCTATTTTTTCGTTGATTCTTGTCATTATTGTGTCTGATTTTCACAATTTCCTCATTATAGTTCAGGAGATTACTTAGATTTTTGCGAGCGTCTTGGCTTCCCTACATTTGGCAACACACGAGCAATTAAGTCGTCGTAGCGGGACAGCTGGCACCGACAACTCGTCTGTTAATTTGGCTACTCGTGTTTTTCTTCTGTCCGAAATCCAGTTTTAGCTGATTCTCGGTAGAATTGGAGGGTTTTAGCGGGAAAAACAGCATGTGACTTAGTGAAATTGACTAAAGAACTTTCGCTGCCGGCTGTTTTCCTGTGAAGACGGCCTTTGAACTCGTTTGATCGAAAAGAAAAATAGTTGGATTGTGTTCACGTAAGTCAATGTATGGATTCCAAAATCGATGGGCAATTTTTTCCACAATGTATTTCCCGGTTCTAAGTTCACGTATTCTACTTCTCAAACTTCTGAAACTTTAACAGCACGTTTCTTAAGGACCTTCTTTCCATGTCCAGATAATTTCAGTATTTTTAGCACACGTCAGAATCTTCTATAATTCAAAGCTGAATCGCTGAAGAAATGAATTTTCTGTCACTATATTATAGCTCGCACTTGTGCGAACAGAATATGGATGTGTATAACACACCTGGTTCAGCACAGTTAAGAAGTTTTCCATTCAAGCAAGAATGCATGATCAACACGTTAATGCTTCTTCTTTGCTTCTTGTGAAATCGAAAAGCAAAGGCATTTTTCTTTGTTAAGTCTAGGTTCAAAAATGCGCCCTACACGCCGTTACCAAGTATTAGACAGTTTTCCTCGACTTCCCCACGTATGTGGATACAACAACATCGAAACTTCACAAAATAAACGTAAAAATTCAGAGATTTCACCTGGCTACGTACATTCTTGATAATTAAGTCCCTTGTCCTGAAGATAACAGATAATTCATAAAACAATTACGTTCTTGTACGGCTGAGGATTTGCATTATTCAATATCCAAGCACGTTAATGAGCTGATTTTATTCTGAGTGCATAATAAGGAAACTCAAAATCACGGTAGTTCAGCAAATTTGATGACGAATATTAGTTAGCACAGACCTATGTTTCCATCTGCGAAACGTTCTCCCTAATAAATGCATAATTAGCTACTGAGTTGCTGAAGATGTTCTTGATGGCGTGCTTTGCATGGATCGTTACCAAAAAAAGATTAGGTTAATTACGACGAATAATTTCCAACTCTGAAGGATCCATCAGTGACCACCTGCCAGCCGCACGCGCCTCGCACGCGCGCTCCACGAAGCTCCGCCCACTGCCAGTGTTGCCACTTCTACAGCTGCAAAATTATTCTTTTTTCTGCAACTTATTTGTGACACCCAGACAGGCTAGAGTAGTCACGTAACCGCATTCTGCAAGCAAACCAAAAATGCGTTGCTGTAATTAGCGAAAACTTTCACGTCTGCATAAGAACTTGTAGGAAATCTGTGGTAAATGATAAATGTTTTTTCAATACAGCCTTTGCTCGTTTGTCAAGATTTGGTAGCACATTTCACTTATTGCCAGTCGAATTTTAGTGCGGAAGAACGTGAAATAATTATGAACAACTTCAGCATGAGCAACCACAGTATTCATGGGAGAATAATGGGAGAATCGCTTGAAAAAAATCTTGAGGAAACTATTACCTTCGGGGGATTTTAGTAACTATGTTCTTGAACAGTAATTCGGTAGCACAACCAGTTAATACATAATTAAAAAGCTGGCGATTGAAATGTAGCTAAAAGTCGTTCCAAACTATAAGAAGAAAAGACAAAGGATAATTTTGCATCGTGTTCTCATACGTAACTTTGAAACAATGTGCGTAATTTTTTTCAATAATACTATTTCAACTAAATGAAATCTGTGAGTTAAGATTTACCAATCCGCAGTGTATGTTGTGGTAAAAAAATTCTGATGGATGAAATACGAAAAATATTGTACCTTGGTTTTGCTGGTTTATGCGAGAGGTCCCTGGCATTTTTTGCTACGGAAGATAGCTATAATCAACTGAAAAAAACATTACAGGCTTGACGAAAAACTGGTTTTCGAGCGGCACGTGCTGGAGCCAGAAGCCCCGCCCCATTCGGTTACTGAATTCAAGTTTTCAATACTTTTCTAAATTTCCAGTTTTTAAGAACGACTGCAGATGTCCACAGAACAGGCACCTAATCTAACATATCGACTTTCTGACCAGGTGACAGCATTCTCTGAACAAACGTATCATATTTATTGCGCCTAATTATATCCAAAAGTACCATCCAAATTACGTTTCATGAATTGATTGCAAATTGGGATTTGTTCAAGTAATGCTACCAGTTCGGTTCAATAAAAGGGAAGGTAATGAAAGAAATCATCCTTGATTAAATTGAGAAGTTTGTTCCGGAAAATTGCAGCAGAAAAATAAGAAGAAACTACTTTCACTGACTTGCTTCATACATAACTAGCCCTTTGTTGCATTGCTGAGCGTCTCTTGTTGAACGAATTCATTTTTAATTTTAATTAACGATCGCCTAACTTTCATCCTAGAATGATTATAAAAAGCATTTTAAGTGCCTTAATTAACGAAACATCATTTGTGAATCAAGAACGAAGTTTGTTAACAACTATAAGGATACCTCATCCCAGGCTATTCAATTTCTATGTACGCAATGAGTGATGATGATTCACCGAAAAGAAATTCCTCAAATTTGCTTCACAATCCGTTCGAAAATTTCACAGCGTACGAGCTTATATGACACAAGTTTAACGCCGAGAACTGATAGCTAATTTTCTTAGGAAATTTTTTCTTCCTTCACGAAATAAGATTCATTGAAGTGATTTACATGAACATACTCCATGAAGTCCCATAGCTCCTCGAATTTATGACTTCTTCTAATTAATGTACAATATTAATTTTAACTTGTTAAAGTCACAGTTGATCATTTGTTGTACTGAAAGGCTGGAATCTTCCAAACCAACTGAAACATTTCTCAAGCACAAGGCATGTGCACGCCACCACACTTGGGTAACATTTGTACCCATGTTGCATTGAATTCATTGCAGTGTTCGGTCGGCAAGCTGCCAATACGCTACATCATCACTCTTGATTAATTTACCTTTACTTTTATGGTATGAAATTCAATAAAATGGCATCTGAGCAGGCTGGTAATCCACTATATCTTTATACTCGATTAATTTACCTGCATTTCTACTTCAAGAAAATCAGTAAGATGGTCTTCCCGCAGGCTGCCAATCCGCTTCATTACCTCACTTGATTAATTTACTTTTACTTCTTCATCTGAAATTCACTAAAATGGTGCATGAGCAGGCTGCAACCCACTACATCATAATTCTTCAATTAATTTGCGCATTTTAAGCATAAAATTCAGTTTAATTATCGTTCCTCATGCTGATAATCCGCTACATCATCATATTTGATAATTTTACTAATTCTTTTATAACATAAAATTTACTAAAATGACCGTTCCGCAGGCTGGCAATCCGCTACATCAGACACATGGCAAATTTGTTGACCGTGCCTTTGCCGCACCACGGAAGGTGTTACCCAAACTGCGACCATCCCCCGTACAACGTGTCCACCATGCCTCCTCCTCTCAGGTCAGTGACTTCGGTGTAGCATGCTGATGTAGGCCTTGAAGTTGAACGAAATCCTACGTTGTGAATCTCATCGTATTCGAATGAAAATTTGTTGAAGTTATTCAAACCTTGAATAAAGCATGGTATTGAAGTGAAAAAGTGATAACGAGGAGTAACTGTCATTTTGACTGGAGTCAAAATGTAAGATCTGTGTTATTCTCATACCTTTCAATAAAAGAGGTGTGGAACAAAAAGTAATCCGTTTTTACTTACCTTTCTTAATAGCATAAATATTGATACTGAAGTAGATAGCCTTCTGTCAGCCCCCTTGCAAGTAAAACACATGTTAGTGAAATCTGTGTCCACTCGAACATATAAGTACACCAAGAGATATTGTCTTACAACGCAAAAATACCATCTTACTCTAATTTATTCGAACATTCGGATGCGATTAAATCTCAGTTGTACCTCATGCATGCTAGGAAATGCTAGAAGTAAAAAGTACCAAATTACTTGTGTTCAAATTTATTTCCAGTAGAATTCGAATTATCTAAGCTTTCTCCCCGTTTGTCGCCGCTAATCTTTGCGTGATGAATGAAATGCGGTTAATGTTCATTACAAGTTTTCACTTTCATTCCAGTCTACCATACCACGCATGGGCTGTGGTAGTTTAACCCTACCATGCGGGAGGTACTGAACCCAACTGCTGAACGTTAAACCTATTAGTCTATTCAAACCCTTGAAAGCTGACATTTAAAATGACTAAACATTAGGTTACGTACAATCAGTTGGTTACTTTCAGTTTGAAACCCTTTTTTTCGTACTTTGCGAAGTACCAAAAATTTGATTCAGCAGTTGGGAGCATGTTTAGAAAACATCTAAAAATTGGTAAGGTGGCCTGGTTAGTAATTGGCAACGTACTATGCGTAAACTTTGCCATTTTATGGAACCAGTTTCGTAAACTGGACACAGCCGATAATGTGAGATGTCTACGAAATGACTGAATTATTTATGTACACTGAATACACTGGTGTAGTAAATCCTGGTACGCAACAGAAAATCCTCGCCTTTTTGATTTTAACTTTTATTCTTACTGACGAACTATCAATCCTCTTTCAACCGTCTTTTCATCTAATTGTAAACTTCATTTTTTCCAGTCATGGAGTCAGCCTTCAGATTTAGCATGTATTAGGCAAGATTAAAATGTTTTTCGCACAAGAACAGTTTTTAAATGATAAATTTCTCGGATTTTATATTCCATGCTGACACTCATCAGTAATAGACTGAAAGCGTGGTATTGTGTACACGCAGTTAAATATTTATTTTAGTAAAATTGCGCTTAAGGACATCTAGTGTCATTCAGGGATATCAATGTTAAATCTTTAATAGGGGCTCATTTTTTTGACCGACCTTGAAAAGAGATCATGTTGAAGCATTCTGTTGAAAAAGTGTACCCCTGTCATAGATTTTGGGAAACCCGATACTATATTTAGCGATTTTAATTTCATGGACGTAAAATAAAACGAGACCAGACAATTTTCGAGCAATTATTTCCGCCATGAGAAATATGATCTAAATTTTTTGGTCCTGTAACATGTACTTCATGATTAACTAATCATCTAACACGTAACTAGCGCAGAAACAGAACACTAGAACTAATATATCAGCTCAAAACTTTCTCTTCACTCTTATTGTTGAGAAGGTGAGCTTCTCTCATTTCTGAACATTTAGAGATATATCAAGTTCTCTGCGAGTTCCATTTCCATATATCTTATTAAGGTGATAGTCTAATTAATGAAGATTCGGAAGTATATAACGTTCTCTGCGCTTGCTTTAACCATATGTCTTGTGAAGTTAATCTTCTCTTATTTCTGACAATTCCAAAATATATATTCTCTGCTCGTTCTATTTCTATATTCCTTGTGAAAGTGATCGTCTAATTGCTGAACATTCCAAAATATGTATACCCTGCTCGATTTATTTCTGTATTGGTTGTGAAGGTGATCGCCTAATTGCTGAACATACCAAAATATATGATATTCTCTGCGCGTTCTATTTTGTGCATAACGCGTGAAGGTGTTTTTAAATCAGTGTTGCCCCTCAGGTACTACGCGAGCTATTCTTCCTCAAGCCCTAGCATCTACGGACACCCTCTCGCCGGGTCCAGCTCATCTCTGTCGCCGCGTGTGGAGACTCTGGACTACTCCACTGGCCACCAGTACATACCACAGGGCATGGCCTCCGTCATGGAGTATGGCAGAGATCCCTTCTGGCACGGAGACGTTGGTGCTCAGCCCGACTACTCATTTTAATTCTTCAGTTCACCAGTACATTCCACAGGGCATGGTGTCCATCATGGAGTATGGCAGAGATCCCTTCTGGCATGGAGACGTTGGTGCTCAGTCAGACTATTTTTGATTGTTTAGTCCATCAGTTTTTTAAGAGTTCTTTTTTTGGAAAGTGTTACTGAAAACCGCTCTAAGGTATGACGTCTGTCATCGAAGACTAGAAAGATCCTTCTAAGCTGTGAGGCATCTTTAGCTGCTTTGGTCACCCACATCACATAAGAACGATCTAACCACAGAATAAAACCCGCTATTCCTTCATTATAACTTAGGGACGCAGATACAGGCATCCTGGCTATAATAGAGAACATAATTTTTCTAATTCTTACTGCTCTCGTTTTGGTTTAACTGAAAAATGCTTTCGATTTGATTTAGGGTAACATCATTCTTCCCTCATTAACGAATGTTGATGTTCAATTGGATATGCCGTAGACGAGTATCCAGATAGAAATAAGTTTAAGAATCTCTTTACGGTAAAATTTTACTCATTTTAACTGCTCTACGCGACTTCATCTTTTATTTGCTCGCTGGCAGTCAACGCTAAAAACTTGAAATCGGGTTTCCACTGAGATACTAGCTTTGTCAGAGCCCGGCTGCCGCTGCACTGGATTTGATATTCCACAAGCTTATATGACAACCAGAAGTTTAGTTCAAAATGTACTTCATAATTCAATCAATTTTACTTTCATTTTGGCTCGTTGTGGCTTTCACTTGCCTAGCCAAAGCCGGTGTATTTTAGAATTTCCATGGCAATGACGCTTTTATTAAGAACCAGGCCATGCTCCGTGTTCACTCTTGAGTTTTATAGACAGTACCATGGAAAAGAATGATGTCTAGAATGTATTAGAGTATCGACAGTAGAATCAATCTACGTGTGGCTTGTATTTCAAATTACGGCTGATTTTTATAAGAAATATTATCTGTTTTTAGGCTACACAATCGATGATGGTTTTACTCTAGCTAGAGAAATGAGCGTTGTTTTCGAACATCTTTTGAAAATTAAACTTATAACTTGTGGATGTTGGTATAACCCATAATGGGTCAGAATATAAATTTAATTCTGTAACGCTTATGTACAAACTTTGATACTTTCATCGCGGATTCATTCCAAGAACCACAGTACTTGTACTAAGCTTCTTTACTCTTCACTCAGTTTAGTTAATTAATTTATTTATACTCAGGCTTAACTCTTTTTATAATTTGGATATGCAATTCTTTGCGATGCTTTCAGACTTGGTTTACCGCAATGTAACTCAATTATAGAGGTAAATTTCATCAAAGAATTGACATGGCGCGTATTTTTAAAACCTTGTGAATCTCTCACGGATTAGTGAAAGCAATACCAGAGTATTAGGTAACTCGGAATTCAATAGAAAACCTTGATATTAAATCTAGTACAAACATCAATTGATGATTACAAGGTATACTCGATTCGAATTTGTGAGAGAAACGTGTTTTAAATTTAACTTAAGCTTTGGAATTGAAGATCAACTTTTGCACATAATGCAGTTGATGCATATACTCCATACATTTTTACTTTAGTCCAACTCTTAGCTTGGGTTTTAAACCTAATTTAACTCGTTGACTGCTGCACGTTAAACTGAATATCTACATTCAATTAGAATTAAACTTAATTTTATTATTCAATCCTGAATATGATAAACGCTAAATGGGTCGTCCAACTATTTGGCTATGATTAAGCATACAGGGAAATTGGGTTGATCCCAACCGGTGAGGCACGCCCCATTATGAAAATCCCTTCAGTGAATACCGGTGGGTCACGTACCATTATGAAAATCCCTTCAGTGACCACCGGTGGGTCACGCCCCATTATGAAAATCCCTTCTGTGAATACCGGTGGGTCACGTACCAGTATGAAAATTCCTTCAGTGACCACCGGTGGGTCACGCCCCATTATGAAAATCCCTTCTGTGAATACCGGTGGGTCACGTACCATTATGAAAATCCCTTCAGTGACCACCGGTGGGCCATGCCGTTGTCAATGTGTAAATGAACAAATTTCCCGCAGAAGATTTCTCCCGTTCACTTGTACGAAGCCTGACTACATTAAAACTAATGGGCTTTTTCTTCTAGTCGTCGTCATTTAGAATAATAGTCTTAACTAGTACTTAATTGTGCATTAATTTTTTAAGAAGCTAGTCATAGTAGCATTAAGTGTCGTAGAATGAACTCCTAGTAAATTATTTAGTTAGTTTTGTAGTTTCGAATAATCTCTGACTAAACTGTTCTACAATTTCATGCCATCAAATTGTGCTCTACGTTCAACTTTGACTGTGGTTTTCAATTCACTCGAGAGCAATATAATGTAGCCTTTGCATACTTGTGTTTCCAACGTGAAAATGTAGGAGCAAATTTATGGTGATTGTTGCTATGAATTTAGTGTAATTTCGAACTGTCTTCGATGGGTCGTTCATAATGAATACACAATTTGAGATATGTCGAACGTTGCATTTTTTTCTTCAAACGAATCACGTAATTCTGTCAAAAATACAGTATACGTGAACTTTACTAAGCAGTGTTTCATTCCTGATTCAAGCACGAAACCTTTTTTCATCTCCAATATTTTTAAATTTTGTACAACGGAACATGAAACAAAAGGAGAATTGCCTTAATTTTAACCTTAATGATTAATAGCCCTGCAGTTGACACTCGCAGCATGATAACTAATGTAGCAGAATGCCAAATTTGGTATTGGTTTTCGTAACTGAAATGCAGAGTTTTTAACGTAATGTAATTCCAAAGAAAAGTTTTGTGGTCTTAAACATTGCAGTCAGGATCCAGTGGGTCAAATGCTTCTTCTTACACCAGCCTCTTTCCACGGAAGCATTTGCTTCCACATGGCTGTTCAACTCTAGCAGAAGAACTCAACCAAGGAGGTTAGAACCATTCAACCTCCTTGGACTCAACAGTAACAAGCTGGAAATTATTGTGACTGCAGTGTCAACTGCCTTTATTACCACGTCCTGGTGCACAGCTCCCAAATAATGAAAATCATAATTTTTGATAGCCCAAACGTCATGAATCAGGTGTCCACATACGCAGGAGAAATATTTGAAATATTTTTCTAATGTAGTTAACGGATAGAGCATTTCGAAACCATAGCGATGTTCCCTAAAGATCTGGACCATCGAGTTCACCTGGCATTCTCTGCGCACTTGTATTGTGTGTCGTACCTGTACGATAAGTTTCAATTTGTTGATCGGGATACAAGTTATACGAATAGCTTTAGTGCATGTACCTCTAGTATTTCCGATTTTCCTTGACATGTTTTAGCTGCTCTCCATCACTTAGAAAGGTAGGTTTACTCTCTAGCGAAGTTCTGCTGGAGAATAAACCATCTCCTGAGTTACCGGGAGAGACTTTAGTACTTTCGAAAAAGGTTATTGGTTCTTTGGATTAGTCATTGGATTAGCTTCTCAGTCTCCAAAGGGTCTTGAAAAAATTGATAACATTTATCTTTATACTGCTTGGCTTAAAATTTGTTCGATTAGGAAAAAAATTAAATCTGTTCGCTATTTACTCTCATTTCAATTACTTTTAAACAAATTTTCTTTAGAATAGCGCTCCTCAGGGGGATACAACTATTTTCTCTGTGTGAATTATCATTCCTAGGGGGGAAATGTTAGGTCCAGACCTAATAATTAGGGGGACTTTCCTTTTCTTAAAAAAGAAACGGATTTTTGTTCTGTTACGGACCACCTTTTTTTCGGTTCACTGCAGTCCTGTTTTCAGCACCTACTACTTTCTTCTTCAATTTTTTTTTTGTTTCATAAACTTATTTTTCAAATTATTGTTTCTGGCACCTTGTGCATAGATTTCGCGTTCCCTTAAGTCCATTATAATTTGTGCCTTCCTTCTTCCTCTCTTTGTAACGGCTTTGTTGCGGCTAGAGAGGCTTAAACTAACATCTAATCTAATCTAATTCTCGAAATGGTAAAATATCAATATTAGATCGGTCTCTGGTTAACTAATTACGAATATGCTAATTATTCATAAAAATACGTCTCGTCGAAGCAATGCTCATCTTGAAAAGTGATTAAATTCTGTCAAACAATGTATAGTGTAAGAACTTTGGCCTCGTATGTATTAACAGTCAAATACCCGACAGCAAACTGACGTGGCATTTGGGAATGGTTCTCATTAGTTAATAACAATTTTAGTTTAGGGCATTTTGTTCCGTCCTCAAGTTAATTTAAATAACTCCCCTAGACATGTCAGTCCTATTCATCGACCCGCTGTCAGTAAATTTACTTCTTGGAGCAATGGCCTTAATAAATGTTTTAATTGTGAATCTTTTTATTCTCCAATGTTTCGACGCTCCAAATCGAAAAAAAAACTCACAGCCGCTGCGCTTTCAACAATTCCATATTAACATTATTGTAAGCTCGTTACGCTCGAGGTGTGATGCACGACCAACTGCATATGCCTGCGTCGCTTACAACGATGGAAAATGCTTTAATTTTTCAAGCATTTTGTGGAGAGTTTGACCTGTGTTCTATAATGGGAATTGTGAATGCTGCTGAGAAAAATTGTTTCGATTGCCCACACTGAGCTCCAAAGGGGAAGTATCACTCACGTCACACTATGTAGATAGAAACCGGTACTTGAAATATCAATCATACGAAATTAGGCGTTAAAATAGTGAGAAAGTCACTCAACATTTTTTAAACTAATACACTGTCGATCGTTAAAAATAATTTCCTAACTTAGTAGTATATAAAATACGATGTTTCTACATCGAAACGTTTATTTTATAGACCAAAGAGTTGGCGAATTTCATTAACGATTGACAGTGTTTCAATAGAAAAATTTTGAGTACATTTCTTGCTACTTTAGCACGTGATGAAGTGGAAAGATTTCATACGACATTAGATTGATACCGGTACTATGAAAACTCAATCATATCAAACTAGATAGATACCAGTACTATGAAATATCACTCAAATGACACTAGATAGATACCAGTGCTATGAAATATCCCTCATAAGACACTAGATTGATACCGGTACTTGAAATAGCACTCATATGACACTAGATTGATACCGGCACTTGAAATATCACTCATAAGAC